>APFE030071365.1:0-32141 GCA_000404065.3 Pinus taeda
ATATCATTTCATATGTTGATTATAGTTGGAAATAAAGAGAATGAATATAATGACTAGGGGACTATCCCTCAAAACTACAATCAAGACCAAAATATTTTTACGAACGATTATAGATGATTCTTTTTTTGTATAGTTGTTTAATGAATTTTGTTCATTGTCACAATTTATAACATCTTTTTTGTGTTTATTATAGTGACAGGCAAGGAGAACCAAGACATTGATCAAAAGAAAGTTAAACAAAACTTTAATCAAGAACAAATTATAACATCACGTACTTATAATTTGTCGACTTGTTTTCCTTGTTATTTAATGATTCTATTCATTTTCACAATTTGAAATATTTTATATGTTTAATTTGGAGATAAATAAAGGTAACCAAGGTGATGATGAGCTGCAACGTTACAAATATGAAGATAATGTCATATCATATATTTATAACTTGTCTTCTTGTTCATCTTATTATTCTTCAAACTCTAATGCTTGTAACTACCATGAAGTTGTATATTTTTATTATAGGAACAAATAAAAAGGATAAAATTAACAATCAAAATAATGTTAAAGGTGTGTGTGTGTGTTTCTTTTTAAAGGTTGCATTACTAATGTTTTTCTTGATATTGGTATTTGATTGAAGGTTTAATAAGAAGTACAATTCGTATTTGATTGAAGGTTTAATATGTTTACTCGAGGTCCTATCAAGATGATAAAAGAAATTATTGTTTTAACAATTTTCTTAGTAATTTTTGTAACATGAATAAAATGGTTTGACTATATTATTTTCCATTGTGTTGCAGCCAAAATAAATGAAAAGAAACTAGTTATTTTTTAACTAAAGGACATTTTTTTATCATAGCATCGATGATGAAGCAACAAACAAAGGGCATATTGAGAAAATGGGAGCTGATGTTGATTACACAATAGAGAAAAAACTATTTTGGATTCATCCACATGCAAAACCATTTTTTGAAATGTGTTTCAAAAATGAATCACTTGACATTGCAATTTGGACAACAGCTTTGAAGCAAAGCACAACAAGATTTCTAAAAAAGTTGGTTTCAGGAACATTACAAGATAAACTTGTGTTTAAGTGGACTACTTCAAACTGTAAACCACAAAAGGGACATAATGTCATTGACAATCCAACGAAAGTTATACACACTAAATCATTGAAAAAAGTGTAGGAAATGCATACCTAATATGATGCAACCAATACTATTATATTGATTGTTTAATTGAGAGAGAGAAACAGAATCCAAAAGAAATGTGATTCTTGCCCCTCCATTCATTGGAGCAAATCAAGGGGATAGTTGGTTGACCAATGAGCTATGGAGAATATTGCATAAAGTCAACAAGGCTACAGATGTGCGAGCTATTTTGAAGGATGTTCAATTACATTTAGAAGTACCTTAAGATTACAGATGTCTATATCATGCTATTATATGTATGAGATCATGAATTAATACTTTTATTTCATAACACTAAAAAAATAATTGTTGATTTGGTTTGTCATTACTAAAAATAAAATATTTTTGTTTTCTTTATTTTTGGTGAGATGAATGGTCATTTAATGTTTTCATATCAAAATTTCCCATGCTATATTTTTTTTTTACAGTGGATTACATTGTATGTAAAATTAATAGATAACTGGTCTATTTATTTTAATTAGATCATTACAATTATTGGCTTTAAATGTCGTTTAAGTTATCGTTATACCTCTTAAGAATTAATAATGTAAAGGATGACCCATTGCATTCTTATAACCCTTTTTATTTCATATAAGTTGAAAAACTATATTAAGTTGTATTTAGCACCAACAATAAACATACAATTTGTACTAAAAGAAGCACCAAAAAAAACTAAGGTAGAAACTCTATAAATTAACATATAATTAATTAGGTTTCAAATTTAAAAATTGTATTATATTGTATATGAAAATTAATATATAATTAGTTTGTTTACTTGCACTAGACCATTGTAATTATATTTTTCAATTGCAATTAAATAAATCATTATAAGTCTTAAAATCAATGATTTAAATGGTGGGTCAATGCATCCTTATAAGACTTTTATTCCATACAAATTAAATAAATGTATTAGGCTATATCTATAAAGTAAACACATTATTTGTTTGTTCATTTTAATGAGGCAATTGTACTTGTATTTTGTGATACTTTGAACTTATTGTAAAAAAAAAATTCTAAGTAAGATTGTTCTATTAATATGAGACAAAAAATATACTTACAGTGAGGCATGGCCTCAATAGTATTGAGCATTGTTCATTGAAAAATATGACTATCTAACCTTGACTGCCCCAACAAAGGGGAAACTAGTCCATGATATCAAAAAAGCCACACAGGGGTTATCAGTTTTGACCAGAAAGACATCTCAGACATGGCATAAACATAACCAGAAAACACAGACATAATCGAAATTGCCCAGTCATCAGAAGAAGCATCCACCTGTCAAAAAGGTGACACCTGGCTGGCAACTGTCGTTCTTCCTCGATTAGACACGTGTATTTATACCAATCGTCTTCTTCTGCTGAAGTGCCACTACCTTGAGCTGGATGGGCACCCTCGGCGCTACCCGTCCCCTGCATGTGTTTCAGACGTGTCACCCCGTCGGCTTCCTAAAGCTTGTGTGTCACCAACTTTGCCTTCAGTAGCCTGCTGACTACCAACCAACGCTTTACCATGTAGGGTGGCTCCATCTTCGTCTAGTTGTTGTTTTCCTGGGTTGCAAATGCCCCTGTTTCTTTGCGTTTCCCTTTCTTTCTTATCAGTGTGCTCAGCTGGAGGTGTCGGCTAGTCGATTTCTTCAGAGAATGTGATAGTGACGGTGGCTGTGATTACAGGTCGATGCAGGGTGCTGCGAAAATGGAATTACATTGTATGGGGAGCTGGATGCGGAGGAAGGGAAAAATTGGTTGTATGGGAAGCAGCATCCCTCCTTCTTGCACCATGTAGCTAAGCTCTTCCCCTTCCGCTGCAGGTGTCGGGATGCCGGCCAGAGAAGGAGCTATAAGGATTAGGAATGTCAGCGGAAGAGGCAAGGGAGACAGAGTCTAGGCTGGGCGTTGCAGGAGGGCGGCTGCTCCCTCCATGAGTGCCTCCTCTTCTACTTTGCATTCGATGTTGGATGCAAGCCATGGCAGAATTCAAAGCAAGGTTAGCAGTGGAGAGGTTGGTGGAATGACTGTGCAGAGAATGGATAAAGGAGGTCTAAGCAGGAGCTAAATTGCAGAGTCTAGTATGAGAATAGTGAAACCCATTGCCTAGGTCTATACAACTGACCAGCCAGCAGCAGCTTCCCGTTACTATGCATGAACAGGGCTTTACGGCCTAAGGAGGGCAAACCCAGTGGAGCAAGGGAGGAGTAATAACATGATGGTCTGTGGAGGCCATTGCTATGAGCATTGTGGTGATGTCTCAGCCATAGCATTCATTTAATGGCACCTGCAAGGTGCCTTGAATGCTTCTCAGGTTGGCATGGGGGAAGACGCAGGCAACCATGTGGCCAACCCTCCCGCTACTCGACTGTCTTATCACTTTAAATGTCTTGATTATCACCCGCATCCGTATGCACTCATTGTAAAATTACCTTTGCATACAAATGGAAATAATTCATAATAAATATTAACATCATTTTTTAAATGATATGTTTTTATGTCCTTAAGCAATGAAGGGTTGAAGTGGAGATATGTTAATATCATACAGGTGGTTGCAGTGCAAATGTAGATGGATTTACTACAAGTCAAAAGATGTTGTTGATATTTGAAATTGAAGGAGTATTCTTCCAATCATACACCAAAGATGAACAAAATTTTCATATTCAAAGAGAACCAGATTGGCAGTTTGGTGATAAGTCCTATTCTTAAAGGCCTTTTCAGTCATAAGTATTAAATATCGCTTAAGAAATTATGATGTCACAATATGGACATTAAATGTCACTCACAAGTACATCCGAAAAGTACTCGAAAAATCAAATATTGATATAGAGGACTTTAAATTTGCATGGGATAGGTATCATTGTCATTTTTAAACGAAATTGGAAGCAAGGAGAATGAGACAATTTTATGAGAAAAAGTTGATAGATGTGTGGTCCCAATATGGAGATAATTATGAAGAATCAAATGTATTGCTAATAGATACAGAAAATCATACTTCTCAATTCATTGGATATTGATCAAACCAGATCTTGATAAAATCATATACAGGAAAATAGCAAGATACATGTCTTATGCAAGTTTTAATCCCCTTTCTCAAGACACTTCATCGTATCAAACAAAAACATGAGTACATTCGAATGTTCAATAGAAATTGTATTTCATTGTAGTTGATGGAGATAATTTCTTTTATAAATTTGTTGAAAAGTACATTCCAATTTTTCAATAAATTTTGGACATAGTTTTTGTGGAAACAATTTGTATGATTTTATCTTTTTTGAAATATATGGGAATTGCCAATTATATTAATATGTATATTTCTTATTATTTATAAATGTTTTTGCAATGACTTTGTTGTATCAATTTCTTTTCTAAGATGTGCCTGTGTGCGTTCATGTGTTCTTAAATGAATTGTTTGCCATTCAAATTATCTTACATGAACCATCGAGGCATGTTATTTTTAATGACTTATGTTTACTTATATGTATCAATAATCATATATAAATGTGAAATATAAGTTCTAAAATATAACTCCTTGCAAACAAAGGTGTTATCCTTAGTAAAGAAATTATAATATTTACTTGATAAATGTTATGTGCATTATTCACTATTCACAATGCATTATTCACTATTAACGTTAATGAGAGATGTGTCATAGGTAAATGATTTGATCTTTTTGAGGCATAAGATATGTGATTTCTCAATCGATAGTTTTCATAAATTTATATGCTTAAATCAATTAATGGTTGTAACTGCAATCATATCTTATTTAAAATCAACAAGGCATAAAGTCAGTTATTCATTGTTTACATATAAAATGCACTAATATGAGTGCATAAATGTGATATGTAATTTTTGAGATAAAAATATATTGTAAATAGTTTTGCATTTCTTAAAAAAACACATATATGATGATAATGATTGATAAGTGGATTATCAAGGTTTGATTATATACTATCACGGATGAATTATGTCATTGAACGTTTTGAGACGTAAGGAATCTAATTTCATTATTTAAAGTCATTTTTTTGTAAATTTGTATTTTAAATAAACTGAAATCATATAACTTGAGCTATAATTATATTATTGACTTAAACTTAGTTATGTCCATTAATATGAGTGTATACATGTGATTTATAATAGCCATATACTATGATGCATTTTTTCGAAAAACTAGTCTTTTAATTTCTTGATAATAAGTATTAAGTGGACTATTTAGGCAAACGGGTGATGGCTCATAAGTGAATACTACTCATTAAATTGTAGGGCATTCAATTTTTAACCCATATTTTTTTTCTTCATATATTCTTGAATCGACTATTTGTACTTGCAATCATCTCATCTCATTTAATTTAATAAGGAATCCATTTATTGACTTTTATTTGTATATCACGTAATCTATTAAGACTATATTAATCTCATATTGTATTGTTTTGAAGCAAAACTCTATGAAAAACTAATTTCTCTTCTTAATAAACATGGAATAATTAATTAACAATGTGTTATGTGGACCATCTAGACTCATTAAAGAGATGGGTAAAAAATGGTTGTATTTAAAATTTTTGCACCATAAGACATTGATTTTCCAATCCATATTACATTTGGTCATTTTCAATTCTTAAATAGTTTATTTGTGGTTGAAATAATTTCATTGAATCCAATATGACTTGAAGAATTCTATTTGACTATATGCATTGATAGAAGTTCATAAATGTGATGCATTTTTTAAATGTAACTCTTAATGTAAGTAAATATATATATTTTACAAAACAAATTATAATTAATTGATAATGAGTTTTAAGTGGTCTATATAAAGCCATTTATCGACTTTTATTTTCATATCCTGATGCTTAATCTAAGTGTGTAAATGTAGCACTTTTTCTTTTTAAATAAAATTCCATGTAATATGAAATGTTTTTCCTAACAACACATGGAATAATTAATTGGTAATGAATGTTAAGTAGATTGTTAAGATTATTTCAAGGTACGAGTCATAAATAAATGTATTTAAACTTTATGCAACATATGGCATTTGATTTTCACACCTTTATTACATTGGGTAAATTTCAATTCTTAAATAAATTATTTGTAATTGAAATAATCTTATAGAAACCAACCAAAGAAGTATGTATGAAATTATATTTAGAATGTATGTATGTATAAATCGAATTTATTTTTGAAATAAAGATCTCAATGTAAGTAAAATTATATTTTTAAAAAATTAATAATTTAAAATCAAATTGTTAATGAGTTCTAATTGGTTTATTCTATTTTGAATTGAGAACTTTTTCTAACTATGCATTATTAAATCAATTATTCCTATATGTAATCATGTCATATAAGTCAATAAGTCAATAAAGTATTAATTGATTTTATTTAACTATCATGTGGTTTAATATGAATGTATAAATGTGAAATTCCTATTTCTAGAATAAAAAACCATGTAAAGAAAATGAATTTTCTAATAAAACATGGATTAATGAAATCACCATGAGCATTACGCAGACTAGTTAAGCTCATTAAAGAGATGGGCCATAAATGGATGCCTTTAAACTTTTTACACCATATGACATGCTTTTCCCATCAATATTAACATGTTGTAAATTTCAATTCTTAAATAAACTATTTGTACTTAAAATAATTTCATAGAATCCAACAAGACTCAGAAGTTATTTATTGAATTACATTTAGTTATATGTATTCATATAAGTTTATAAATGTAATTTATTTTTGAAATAAAGATATTAATGTAAGTAAAGATATATCTTATACAAAACTATTTAGAATTAATTGATAATCAACTTTAAGTGGTTTATTCAAACTAAATGAAAAATCAAGTGTCATAGATGAATACCTTTTAATACATATTTAATCTTCAAAATCAATATCTTAATGATAATTTATTTGTATTTACATTAAGTATTTAATAATTAAAGAACACAGGGACTTATATAAATTTCAACTGAAATACATGAGTTATGTTTCACATATATTTCTTCCCCATTAAAAATGCTTATCATTTTCTCTTCTTATTGAAAGTAATGGTCAATCATGGTTTTCCATACAATTGGTTGACACTAAATTTACATCGAACTATTATTGGTTTTGACAATGTTGACAAGGAGAGATCAGTATCCACAGTACCATCAACTGTGCTAATATTTGAAAACCCTTGCCTCCACTACTTACATGAAGTCACCACTAAAGTTTATTATTTACTTCAATTTGTGACACTGTCCATCATAATGGGATGACTTGAATACCCATTTAAGAACTCTCATCTGATGTACTTGGATTTGAGTGGAGATATATCAATGTTGAAATACCTAGATCAACAATGTATAACTTTTATAATATAAGTCTGCATGCTATGAAGATGAATTATGACCCCCTCATTAGTGCTTCATAAAGGCACAAAGGGACCGTAGGAAATTGAGCACAAGAACGTTTTACTAAGGTTTTAGTAGACTAGTTTCAATGCAATACAAGGGACACCTATCCTTGTCATTTACAATAAGATCCTCACATCGCCATCATTCAATCAAAAATTCCCCCGTAGGTTGCGGAAAAGGGGGTTAGAGTTGCTAGACATAAAATTTAACATCGAGGAATCTAGTGTGTTATCCATAACTATAATATCCTTATTGGATGTTTGACATACTAATATGATTTAGCTAAAATCAATTTCTTCTAAGAGTTTGATTTCACACTCCTATTGTGTATTGATACTATTGTACATAACAACCCCATGTTTGACCTATTCATGATCTCTAATTGGTTTGAAATTACTTGCAAATTATTTTAATGTTGAATCAAGTTAATATGGCTATTTACAAAAGAATGAATTTTGTTGAAGGCCTTGTAATAAAATACTTCCAAATTTAATGAAATATGTGTTTTATGAAATGCACAAGCAAATCGAGGCTTGGTGGGGAGTGGAAATTGGCTGTGTTGGCTAATAACAAGCTTGTGAGGTGGAGAGTTGAGTATACTTGTGTGGAATTATTCTAGTGAGAAAAAGCTTTGTATATTCACTCATATTTTTGATTAATGCAATACATATAGGTGGGGTTTTGAGCAGTAGTTTTCCCCAAAAAAAACTTATTATGTTATGTGCCATTCATTTGTCTTATTCTTGTTCATATTGTTTTCATCGATCTATTGGCTTCCGCTGGTTGAAAGTAGAGGTATATTCTTGTCCTGTGCTTTATTAAATTTCATGAGCTTTTGAATCTAAAGTAAATTCTACAACCCTATTTCCTCAGGAAATTCCCGAGGAATCGATCTCCTAACTGCATGCAACAACTATACACTCAACTAGTATACAACTCATGTTACACTAGCCTTTATCTCCTCCACTCCAGCTGAGAAATTTGAATTCCAAGCACGCATGAGCTATTTTATGTTGATTGATTATTTAACTAAGAGATCCCTAAGTTAGAATGTCGTCTCACTAGACAATTGACCCTCAACTGGCTCTATTAATTGTTAGAGCTTAGTTAATTGAGTAAAACTAAAAAACACTGAACTAGATTTCTAAAATTTAGCAATCAACACATGCATGACTGAACTCCAATCCTAATAACTCAAATTTTTTTATCTAACTAAGTGACAATAGCCATGTCACACTAGTTAACTACCTCCAAGTTGTCCTGTTGATGTGAAAATTTGATTTATTCACTTTGAGTGAGGCTAAAGTCAAATTGAGTTTTTCTTGCTACATTTTCTACACTCCATTTTAGGAAGAAAAGGATTTTCCACCTAACCCCTATCCTACATCTATGGAATTCAAATTTACCTCTTGACAATGCCTTTGTTAAGATGTTAGCATCTTGCTCCTCAGTTGGAATGTACTGTAGCAACATAATTGTCCTTTACACATAGTCCCAAAGATGATGAGACCAGATATCAATGTGCTTGGACCAATCAACATCAATATTACTTACCGAGGTGCCTAACCCCAATAAGAAAAAGTGGTGTTACAGTGAGTGCTACTATTTGTTGCCTTTTACAAACACTTTTGAATAGTATGGCTAGCCTTTAGCCTTGTGTTCCATCTGCAACTGCCTATGCTCCTCTTTGCATCCATTGCTAATGTAGGGTGACTCCATTAGTAATAGCACCAATGTTTCATGCCAACATAGGCTCATTCGGCAGGTATCTTCATCCAAATATGGTGGGTAAACAATCCTAGGCTTAGGCACAAGAGCTTAACCACTTTACACAACAACTATGTTATCAATTAATTGAGATGTAGCATGTGTTTCTTACACTTGGTTAATAAGTTCAAATTGATCTCGAAATCCAACTACATATGTCATTGGCACATAATAAATTAAATCTTTAATAGGAACTACATAACCCCAGTCAACTTCCTTTATAACGTACTATAAAACCCTTCTTGGGGTCTTCTATTTCCATATGAAGATCTACCTGAGTCAAGAAATATGAGTGTTTGAGGTAAGCATTACTTACATATATATGTAAGAAAAGGTGAATGTTTAACGAAATTGGAAAATATTTTTTTGAGAAAATGTAAAAAAAGGTTAGCACATTTGCAAATTTGTGCCCGTAAACTTTTCCTCAATCCAACTCCAATTAGCTATACAAAAAGGCCAACTCCACAAGATTTATAAGGCTATACAAAATAGCATATAAATTTTTTAACTTATTTGAACTCAAGAAGTCGAGACAAACAAATTACCCAACAAATTATTCTATCACTCAATTGAAAAATACAAATGCAACTATGATTTTTTCATAAACTTCACTCTACGAGTCAATTCAAAAATATTTTGTAAAATCCTTCCTAATAATATCTCTCAATGCATCCTTAAATGCCCCAAATGCTTCTAGATGATTACCACATCCATCTTTCAAGTCTTTGAATATATCCCTGAATGCCCCAACTATTTCTAGAGGTATGATTGTGAAAATGAATGCATCCCCCAATTCCCCAACTGCTTATGGAGGAGTATTGGGTCCATATCTCAAAGACTAAGAAGTGTAACCTAAAAAAGAAAAAAAAAAACAACAACAACAACAACAACAACAACAACAAAACAAAACAAAACAAAAACAAAAACCAAAACAAAACAAAAGACAAAAAAAAAAAAAACAAAAACAAAAACAAAACAAATGACATCAATAACTTGTGTGGAGCTTTCATTGCGTAGAAAGCTCTACATAAGAAAATCTCTTGACAAAAGTGTGATTGAAATTTTCTAGCTCAGAAACAATAAAACCTTTGCACAAAGTCTAATCTCTGTAGAATGTATGAAATGACATTAATTAATTATATTATCATTAATTAACTATGTGGGTGAGAAGCTAAGTCGTTATAAATCCGACCTAGATAGTGTTCCACAGAAACAAGGTCAAATGAGTTCAAAAAATCCAAAGGTGACTGAGATAGGCATTTCTATCCAAACAAAGGCAATTTGGAACTTCATATACTCAGTCAACTAGTTACGTGATATATGATTCAACTCCAACTAGCTATACAAAAAGGCCAACTCCCTGAAATTTATAAGGCTATACAAAATAATAGAAATATTTGAACTTATTTGAACACAAGTAGTCAAGACTAAAATTTTACTCCACAAATTATTCTATCACTAGATTTAAAAATACAAATACAACCAATTTTTTTCATGAATTTCATTCTATCATTCACTTCAAAACATAAAATGTTAATTAAAAAATATTTCAATAAAATATATCCTGATAATATCTCTAAATGCATCCCTGAATTACCCACTTGCTTATGGATGATTACCACATCCATCATTCAAATCTTTGAATGCATCCTTGAATGCCCCAATTGTTTCTAGAGGTACGACTATGAAACAAAATTCATCCCTCAATGCCCCAACTCCTTATGGAGGAATACTACATCCATTTTTCAAATATGGTGAAGTGATTCCTTGTCCATTGTATGGATTAATATCGCATCCATCTTTCAAAGACTCCGAAGTATTACCGAACAGAAAAAAAAATAAACAACATCGATAACTTGTGCAGCTTTCATTGCATGGAAAGATCTGCAGAAGAAAAGCTTCGCACAGAAGTGTGAATTAAATTGTCTGCCTCTAAAAAATGAAACCTCTACACAATGCGATGACTTCAAGAGAGTGGTGTAGCTATTGAATTATAAATTTTGAGTTTACGTACAATTTACGAAGTTTGTGGGTAACTGTAAAAGACATTTTTGGAGAATACATTTTTCTATACTTTGAATTGAAGGAAAACATATTATGTTAGCTGGTAATTTTCATGCATTGGTCTCTTTTTTCCACCAAATGCTATCCACCAAAAATATTTTAGTTCAGTGAGAATTTCATTGTTAGGTGAGTGAAAACTATGAGATTTGCAAGGTTCTAAGTGGAATATTATTTTTATTTAGTTTTATTTTGTTAGTGTTTTTTTTTGTTGAAGAATGTAACTAGCTTTCGTATTCATAATTGTATTTGAGTCATTATAAAATGTATTTTTCAAAAGAAATAAAAAGAAAATTTTATTATTATTATTATTAAAGCATGGGTCTCATGATTGGGTCATCATTTTTAGGTCAAAGTCCCCATTAGGAACTTCTAGGTTTTATATTGAGTTGTTAAAGTCATTTTCCATTTTATGAGACCCTTTTTGGGCTTTTGAATCATGTAAAATGAATTATTATTGAGTCGAATAGGTCATTTTTCACCTTCACGCCAAGCCGACATACATGAAGGTAATTCAAACTTCAGAAATTGTAGTTCGATTCTTTTGGAGCATTCACTCACAAGTTGATATTTAAGAAGGGGAAGAAAAAGAATATGAAGTTGTTGAACAGGAAAAATGAGAATTGTTGGAGAAAGAGGAATCGAAGTTTCTAGGTCATATCTCTCTCTCTCATGTGTGAATTTATTTGGCTATTGTTGGAAGGTTGAATTTTATGTTGTTTCATCAAGATCAAAACTATGTTGCTACTTCTAGGTCAAAGTTGTTGCTGTTAAGGTCGAAGTTGTTGTTGCTAGGAAGATCGAAGTTGCTACTACATCAAGGTCAAATTTGTTGTTGCTATGAGATCAAAGTGTTGTTTCTACTGTTGTTGTTGTTCTAGGTTGAAAATATTACTGGGAGGTTATCATCTACAAAAAATAATAATAATAATAATAATAAATAAAAAGGAAGGCCTGACTTGGTGATTGTAGGGATTTCTCATCTAGGTCAAAGAGGATTGGATTGTCTCATGAAACTATTGAAGGAAGATTTGATTAGGTTTTCCCCTAGATAGGGGTTTCCATAGGAGGAGGAGTGAAACCCATGCAATTGTTGATCCAGTCTGTGGTTACTTTAGGGTCTCCATATATGAGGATTTCATCAAGGTTCTAATGGGCTTTGGAACAAATATTTTCCATCATTCCCTAAAGAAGGAACAAATGTAAGATCCAACCCAAATATAGGAAAAGGGCTTATCCTAAAAAATATTGGCATTGCATCATTTCCATATGCCCCAAAAAAAATGGAAAGGGAGGCTTATGTGCTCCTTAGGCCCATTAAACTAATAACTAAAACATGATTCAATTGTATTATATTCTTGATCTGCATGAATTTACAAAGGGATCCCTCCAATAAGAAAAATCATAAAGGAAGATTTGAATGAAGGTTTATGGGGGCTTGTAGAAAATAACAAGAGCTTTTGTAGAGGAGAACTACACCTTATGGTTTGAGACTAAAAATTGTAGTTGTGAATACAACTATGGAGATCAAGTTGGTGAGAACATATGGAAGAATTAAATTGGAATCCAACATCAATTACTACAACACTATATCTCCCCATGTTGGTTACCATAAAAATTTTAAACATTTTGGCAACAGATATATTTGGATATTATTCATCTCCATAATAATTTTCTTACTTTCTAATTTATGGCTATCATAGCACCTTGTAGATTACCAATTGGTTAGTGAGGAGGATCTATTTACAAGTCATAGTTAGAACATGGGTTCTTCATAAGCCATAAAGTTGTGTTCAAACTCCGAGATTGGCATATAAAAATTGAAAAAATGTAGGATTCATAGTTTTACATGTTTTCAATCTACATGCTTTCCTTGTTGATGACTCTCCTCTATAGCCTCGCTGATTCTTAGATTTTTTGTAAGGCTTTATAGATTACTTTTTTGTTCTCTGCTTAGAATTTCATATCAATCTAAATTTTCTTGAGTCTTACATTGTTGAACTGGCATCATGGACTTGCAGAGGCCATTGAGATAAAATGGGAACATTGTGTTGCTATCAAGTTTTATCAGTGTTTATGGCCCTCAATGCAAATAGCATGGAGCTACTAGAAATGTGTTGGCAATTCAAAAATGGTCTAGACTAGATTTTTAAGTGTTCAAAAGTCTTGTTGAGACAACTGAAATCAGTTCTAGGAACCCATGGAAGACTTTTTAGCAAGGGGTATTTCATGGTATGAGTAAGTTCATTCAAGAAAATGTTGTCAACTTTGAAGATGTATAGCTCAACACTACAATTAATCAAGAGGATTTCCATGGGAATTTGGGAATCAATTATTGAAATTCATTAGAAGATACCATATGATGGGAAGATTTATTTTATAAGTGCATGTTGTTTAATGGAAACAAGAAAACTCATAAGTAATCTAGACTCGATTGAAGGAGTGCAATGTTTCTATGTTGACCTATGGTGTTGACACATAGGAGACTATTAGAAATTTGCATTCTTAATCTTTAAATCTATTTCTACACAACACATTCCTCTCAGAGTTCCACATAATTGCACAGTCCTATTGTATATTTTTTGGACCTATAAACCAATGTTGCAAAAATTATTAATATTGCACGATGCAGACTTCTAGTATTGTGATTAGGTTGATGACATATACACAAGTTCCTTAGAAATTTTCAAAGGGATATTACAAACAAGAAGACTCCTAAATGAATATTTAAAAGAAGGTTTATGGAGGGCTGTAGAAAATAGCGTGAGTTATTGTAGAGGTTTGTAACTAGTAAGTGCAGTTGTCAATACGACTATGGTTAGCAAGCTAGTTAGAACATGATGAAGACTAAAATTGGAAGCCAAGATTAATTACTAGAACAATATAACTCCCCATGTTGGTTACTATATATTTTTTAAACATGGCTACTTGCAACAATCCTTGTAATATAGCTATAAATGAAGCATTAACATCATGAAAGAATGTAAGCATATTGTGACATTATGATGATGGCCTGTGGCAAGGATGCCCTTTGTGTGCACAAGATTTGTATTCTTTGTATTTGTGTAGGGAGTAGTAAGTGAATAGAATATTTTATCTTCTTTATCCTCCACATATATGTTTATATTTTGTGATTTCAAAGTTGTTCTATGTTTTTAATGATATGTCTATGTAGCATGTTTTAATGATCGTGAGTTTGTATTGCATGTTTTGATGATCGTGAGTTTTTTCGAGAGGAACATTAGACAATTCATAAGAGAGGTGTGTAAGTTCTTCCATGCTCTAACTCAAGTTGACACATGTCTCTTTCAAAATAAAAATATAATATACTCAAAATAAAAAAATTAATATAGTCTATGATAAAAATAGAAATGAATATATATATATTTTGTTAGTTTTAATTAAAAGTATTATTAAATGTTTTAATTAAACATGCTATGTTTGGGAGCTTTTGGCAAGGAATCTCATTACTTTTTTTTGGGCCAAATATTAATTTTGTTGTTTAAAATGAGTTTTTAACTACATATATGGATTCAACACACTACCCCTCAGAGACTAGGATTGTGTAAAGTTTACAATTCAAACTTAAGATTCCACGAAATTTCTACCAAATTCTAGACAATTTAGACTAGAAAAAAAATTCACTTAATTACGATTTTACATCAATTAAAAATATATTATATTTAACTTGTTAATATCTCAATATTTACCTTATAAATATTTTAATACAAGATTTAAAATTACCAATGTCATTATCACTATAATCATGATAATTGTTATTTTACTTCTCATGTCCTTTTGTTTGTATCATCTCAGCTGGTGTATTAGCACAATATTTGAAGCAATTTTGTTTGTGTTTATTATGCATCCCTTTGATGTTGGTGGTTGATACATTGTTGATGGTGTTCAGGTAAGGGAAGAAGGTCGAGAGTAGCCAAAATTGTCATTGTTTAGTTTGCCACAATCATTTCTTCTTTATAGTCACGCTGCAAAGGAATTCATCTTGCCCAATTTGGTTTCTTTTATGAGTACTTTGTTTTGTTGCAGATGATTGTAAAAAAATCAACATTCTCACAACAATTTTATTGAAATTGGACAAACATGTGATAACAGTCAATAAATCATTTCCAATATGTTAATTTCATAAGTCAAGTTACAATGACCACTAAGAATTTCTTTCTTCTATGCCACTCTTTCCTATGTTATTGCCTTGGGACGTCCTCTGCAACATGTGGTGCAATTGCTAGTTATATTCATTTTCATAAAACTACTTTATAAGTCTTGGGTTTACTTCTTTTCTTTTATTTTCTGCTTTTTTAGAAATTCTATTGATGTATTAAGAATTTTGATTTTAGTTCTTTGAAATTTTTGGGTTTTTTTAAGTGGATTTTTAAATATTAATTTTTTATTACTTTTCATTAAATAATTATGTTTTTTTTTGTAGATTAAAATTGTATATTTTTTGGGTTTTTTTATAATCTATAAAATAATATATATATATATATATATAATATTATATATTACTTTTTTAAATGCTCAATATTTTTTGATTAATTTTAGTAGTTTAAGTATTCTTTACTTTTCCAAACTAATTTTTTTCCCTTTGGTATTTTCTTGTTAACAACCAAAAAACGCTGAGAGAGATTTTCCAAACTTAGGATATTATAGAATGATTATATATATTTATATTGTTAAGGGAAAATAGTTTTGTAATTAATTGAAATTGGCAAATGAACTAAAGTAGTAAATATCTGTGGAATTATCTCGATGCAAATTACCATGGGACAAAAAACATTGGTTACTTATGTAATACTAAAAAGGTTGAAGATTAAACACATTTTCCCCTTTGAGATTGTCCATTTAATACTCACACTCAATTATTTTTTAAAATATTATCACAACAATCTTTTTAGAAAATTTTTAAATTAGCAAAGCTATGGTGATGTTAGAATGTTTCACTTAATATTTTTTTTAATATAATAGTAAAGAAATATATTATTATTATTATTCAATTTTAAGGTCACCACCAAGCCACACACCAAATTAGTGTAGGAGATACCCTTGTTTATGGAACAAGGGACCCACCTCTACACAACAATTTGACTGCTAAGTCTATAAAGGCATACACACCCTACCCTAGAGTTTTGAACCTTTGACCTCTCAAAAAAACACATACTCTTAAATAAAATCATTAATCATACCGCTCACAAACACTCATATTATCCATCATTAATTCTAAAATAACTTGTAAACATCTCATCTATCCTACAAATAAAATATACAAATTAAACATGTCTTATCGATTTTGCTTATATTATCCACCATCATTCTCTCTAAATGAACTTTATATCCATCTTACTTATCCTACAAAATAAGCATAGTTTAATGATCTTGAATTGTACTATAAAATAATATACTAAATACTCATCGTCAATATAAAGAACAAAAAATACTTCTGATAAAATAAACACGAAACCATTTTAACCGATCCACAAACTAGAAAATTTAATAAAACAAAACATAAAACCCTTTTATCCATCCAGTGCTTAATTCTGAAATAAACTCAACATAATAAGGAATTATATAAGCGCTTAAAAACTCTCAAATTTACGTAAACATAAACAAAATATCAGCATTATTTAATATATCAATTATTAAAATGATAAACAAGTCATCATGAATTATCAAAAACATAAACAAACATTATGATATAATTAAAAATTATGAACGATTGTAAACAAACCAAACATCGTGATTGATTATAACCCGAAAACTGAATTTATCCATACAACTGAAATAAACACTCAATTGGGACATCTAGAGACATCAAACATTTCTAACTGACATGGATTGTTTAAAATCTTCAACCTCTGACTGAGTGCACGGACAGACTTAATTGGAAATACACCTTTAAGGCTTTGTTAAGAACAAATAAATGAAAGAAAATAAGAAGCGTACCACCGGCATTTCCTAGCAGAAGGTATAAAACCTAAGTCTAGCGTTGGAATCCATTGTTAAACCACTCTGTCTCCCTGTAACCTGTTATAGCATCCCTGCAACTTTGCCAATATGTATAGAATTCATAGGCTTTAGACTTCTGAGCCATACTGATGTATAGCATCCCTGCAAGTTAGCCAATATGTGTAGAATTCATAGGCTTTAGATTTCTGAGCGATACCAATGATATCTTCAAAGGATTCAGCGAAACGTAAGATAGGGTTACCTGATCTTTAATGATTGTTTGAGAAATAGCCAGTGTCAAGTGTTAACTTGGCGTTGATGCCGCTGTGTGAGCGTATTATTCCTTGGAAGATACCCTCGATGCTTCTCTTCGTGCGTTCCAGTTAAAACCTAATATTCTTATTATCAAACCTACTACTTAGAACCTAAACCTAATATTATGATTATTGTCAAACCAAATATTATTATTATCAAACCTACAAATTAGAACATAATATTATTATTATTAAATGGACGAGGTTAGGTGGCCATCACACGGTGATCATTTGCAGGCTAACTGAACGAACTAACATGACTAAACGAAGTGCCCCCTTCGAGCTTGATCACGTGCCAGCTATGAAATAGAATATTTCTTTAACCATATGGAATTTGAGGAATGTGAACCGGAGAGCACTAACATGCCGCATTAAGGAATCTAAATACATAACCCAATACACTCTTTATTAATCCAAGCCACGTTTTAATTTTTAACCATAAGCTTTCATGTTCCCACAGCCAATAAAGGACACCGATCGACATAATTATGTCACCCATTTTTAATTATGTCATGGTCCGACTCTTTATAGAACTATTAAATTTTGATTCCATTAAATCTAACCGAACTTTGAATAAATTTTAACTTGAAAAACGAAAAGAAAAAATAAGGAAAAAGTCCATACGTTACATTACCGTATAGTGGCTGTCGCCACATGATATCAACACGGTTCATAACAGAGCAATCCATCACCAAATTCGAACAAAAGAAGCGCCAAAAACGCGTTGATGGTGGGCGCAAATTTCGTTGCCTTTTTATCCAATTTTATATCCCTTACACAACTGATTTGATTGTTGACATGACTCCATGTAATCCCTTTTGAAAATGCTTCCAAATTAATGACATTACCTGTTGAACTACTCAAACTCTGGTTTAGTTGACATTATAAAGTAACTGTCGAAGTGCTTAATTATTGTGTTGCCGACAGAATTAACATCTGCCATGTGCAAGGTAGATGTAGAAAGAGTTTACTTATTGTGTCACAGACACAATTACTATCCGCGCAGTGCAAAGTTTTTGCTGAATTTGAAAATTGTTTATTACGGCGAAGCGGAACGTTGTTTTGGCATCGACACATGTCGACATTACCCAAATAAATGAAATAAAATGTATGGGATGATAAAATCAAACCTTTAGGTGCCTAAACGTGTACTGTTTGGTATTTTTATTTGAACATCTAAGCTGTTTATGAATTTTCAAAATATATAGTCAATTAATTCTACGATGTTATTAACCAAACCCAAAAATTTCATGTGTAGTCAGTAGAGTTAGCTAGTATATGGCCAATCAAACCATTTGGAATGGAAAGACAATAAAGTAAATTAAATTATATATATGCTATGAAAACAGTAGATTTGGGGATAAAATTTAGCATTGACCAGGCATGCACGTAATCTCATTTACGATGCTACATATTTTATACGATTTTTCCATTAATTTCGAAACCTAATCTGAATTTACGCATCTCATTTCAACATCGCAGGTTACATTTTGTTTAGGCACAATCTCATCACAATTTAGTTTATTGGTTTTTGTCGGTAACCGATTACCAATGAATTTGTTTCAACTAAAACAATGTTCCTAAACCTTAATTGGCCTTCCTGCAGTTCTGGCGGATTTGTCCGCTCGTACCAGTGAGAGGAGAAATATTCCCCATTTTCACCATGGCGGCTGTAAAGTCCGTAAAGAAGGTGTTTTGATTGGAGCTGTAGGTGGTGACTTGAGAATTTGTAGAGCCTCCGCTAAACAGTTGCTGATCGGAGTGCAGAAGTCCCTTTTGGCTTCTCAAATCAGTATAATACTTGCTGTCAAATGTTGTAGGCGTGGCCAGATCTAACGGCGAGAGGGTGTTGTCGCCACCAGCGCTTGGGCAGTTCGCCTTCACCGACGTGGAGAAAGAAGTGTCAATGTTGGATTCGTTGTAGACGCGAGCTCTGAATGTGGTGCACCGCGCTTGGCCAATTGTATGAGCGCCTGTAACATAAATAATATTACCAGAACATAATTATTATTAAATTTGAAAATAGTGGAATATGACACCACACAATCAATCATTTGATGGCACGGAATTTGTGGCGTGAGTAATGGCATACCCGAGAGTGCAACGAGATCCTTTGTAGAAAGACCATGGGCTGTAAAAGAGGAGATTAAGGCGCTGAGATTCGAAGCGGGAGACGGAATGTTGTTGTTTGCGGCGCTTAGACTCGCAGTCGTAGAGTCTCGCCTTCCCAGAAGTACCGTCCATGTTGGGCCTCCCAGCTACCAAATTGCAACCACACATAGTGAACGATGTTATTTAATTCCAATTCCTCCAAAGACGAATATCTAAATAAATGGTGAAGAAAAGGGAGAAATTAATACTTGGACGACTGAATCGCGAGCAGCAATGGCGAGAATGTCGGCACATGACACGACACCACTGCAGGCTGCCTCAACTTGAGTTTTGATGGTGTCTATTACGTCGAATCCTCTCGCAGAATTAACATTTGGGCCTGCAGTCTTTTCTCCGGTGAACGTTGAGTTATCATCTAACAATATCGAGCCATCGCAGCCCTGCAATAAAAAGAAACCAAAATTAAACACCACGGATTAAACAAAAAGGACGGAGATGAGTTGATTTAAGCGCCAAATGTGGATATATTCGAGCCAGTTTATGATAAGTTAAATGAAATTCTGGGTTTGATTTCTTACATTAACGAAGCAATCGTGGAAGTGAAGGCGGAGCAAGGACGCCCCCATCCGTTTCTCATTGTTGACGGCTTTAGTCACTGCGGCTTTCACTATCGAAAGCGCCCTCGGGCACACTTTGCTGTAAAATGTTGAGGTCAGCTGCCCATACGCAGCGTTATTAAGAGAGCTTATACACAGCACACACACAACAATGCACACAAGAGCCTTCATGACTGAAAAGGAATGACAATGGAATGGAATTGAATTGAATGTGGGTAGATGGTGTGGGGAGAGTTGGAGTGACTGCAGGTTTTTATAGTGGCAAACGCAGTCGTGTATCGATTTGAAGAGGCTCATTGTCAACGTGAATGACAGCTATCAAAATGCACAAAATAATATTGGAATGGCGGTGATGAAGATAGTTGCGTCGGGCTGAAAAGATTAGAAGGGTAGGTGTTGAACGCGTCAAAAAGCACTGAAATTTCAGTAGTGTGAGACCCACACGCTAGTACCTATCAGGATCCGTGAGTTTTCCTTCTAGTGCGCGTCCTAACGTGCGTCACTGAATAAATAATGATAGAAGTAAAGTTTGCACTGACTACTCCGTCTCGGAACCTTCCTACGTCCTGCTGGTGTAATAATCGAGAATCTGATTCAGCTTCCTCTCGTTGTTTACCAATGTAAACGCTTATTGGTTTTGGTTTATCTGTTTTAAATTATCGCATCTTTAGTTGGGTGGGATGAAGTGTTTACTAGGTTCAAGATCGGTATAAGTTGCGTGTTGGTGTTGTAAATGACCAGCCAATTAGGACCATTGACTCATAGATGCATAGTTGTCTCCCAAGTGTGTTTTTAAGGTGGTGTTAGCGAGGGAGGGTTGAATGAAGCATTGAGTCAAGATTGTAGTGTTTAGGTTAAGATTTTAGTGTTAAAAGGTGATGTAGACCACCGAAAAAATGCCGTGGCAAGCCGCCACTATTTGACTTGGAATCAAATAAATGGCACTCTAACTAGAGTATCCGCGTGGATATGTTATTGAGGGTCCCGCTCACCCGACCAATCTTTGTCTTTGATCTCGTGTGCCCAAATCTTTGTCTTTGATCTCGTGTGCCCAGATCCAACGGATATCGCTCAATATCGCGCGATAACTAGCACGATAGATATCAGGTTGGCAGCGCGAAATAATCAGCCACTAAGATAATGTTTGACTTGGAATAAAATAAATGGCACTCTAATCAGAGTATGCGCGTGGATATCTTATTGAGGGTCCTGCTCACTAGACCAATCTCTGCCCTTGATCTCGTGTGCCCAGATCCAACGGATATCGCTCTATATCGCGCGATAACTAGCACGATAGATATAAGGTCGAGAGCACGCGAGATCAATCCGCCACCAAAATAATGTTTGACTTGGAATAAAATAAATGGCACTCTAATTAGAGTATGCGCATTATAGGGCAGATCAATCTCTGCCCTTGATCTCGTGTGCCCAGATCCAACGGATATCGTTCTATATCGCGCGATAACTAGCATGATAGATATCAGGTTGAGCACGCGAGATAGATGGTTTCTTCGTGCTGCATGTCAACCCGTTAGGTTAATCATGAGATTTGGAAAAATACCATTTACCATTTTCTTTTTACGCGATATACCACTTACTACTGCCCACGTTTCCAATACGGAACTTTGAAGGGAATACTTTTATAATGAAAAAGGGTTTACCGCTTAATCTTGAAATAAAACCATTAGTACTAATTAAGTGTCATTATCAATAAAATGTATAACTAAAGGATAATACCTCATTAGGGTCTAAACCACGAATACACAGAGTACATAGAGATTTTTACACGAGAATCACACGTAACACCATACTTAAATCAATTTCTTCAAGCAAATAAGGGTTACAGAGTCTTGGCCTTCTAGGCTCGATTAGATTAATTTTCTAATCTCCCTTTCTTTTACTATGCAATGATATCTCTATTCTCTCTCACGCACCCCTCTATCATTACATTTTTTCGCTTTTATGGATCAATCCTATTCTAACTACATCGACAACTCAATCACTATTTTTATTAGTTCAACAATTAAATCTCTATTCTCAAGCTTTGGTACACACCTATCCTAACACCTATCGCTTATTCTAAAAATAAAAATAATACAGTTATTACAATAATTGAAGTAGAGATAAATCCGAGAGGTCCAACTCTCTCTATTAAGAATTGATTTGACCACTCCGGTCAATGAAATTCACTTCATGTTAGCCACAACATGTGAACATAGAATTACATTGCTAGCTAAGTCTGAATGCTCTTGCATCAAAATGTCGCGATTTAAAATTAATTTATGGATCAAAGATGTGAACATAGAAGGTAATAATTAGTCATGGACTAAAGATTTGAATATAAGGGTTAATGATTAAGAGTGTGGATGAAGCATGTAATGATGGATGACTGTAAATTAAGGATTTTTTTTGGTTTGGTAAGTTAGCCAAATTTTTATATATTATGTTGCATCAAAAAAATATAACATAAAATTATTTAGGTATATGATTATGGGTTTATTATAAAAGAGATTAAATTGATATCATAATATTAATTGATTAAAAAAGTTGATTAAATATTTGTTACCAAATATATTATTGCATATTATAAATGTTTGAGAGTTATTTTTATCATCATTTTTCACAAAAATATTACTAACAAACATAATAACAGTAATATGAACAACTTCTCTTGATCTAAATGATGACCGATGGACTTGTCTTATCATCTGAATCCCTGGATTTAAAATGAGTAAAGCTTATTTCCTATTGTTGTCATTTTTATATGATTTTCTAATTTATTTATATAAATCATCCATGCACAGTGATATTTCCCACCAATACCTTGATGATTATGGTTTTGAGTTGCCAATAGACATCAATCATTTGGATGTATCTGGTATTCCTCCTCGTATTGTTTGTTTCTAGAATCCAATTACCAATATGTTGCCAAACCCCTTCAGTTGCTATAAAATTTCACTCAATTTTGACTTCCCTCTCATCTTCCACATTTTCTCTTTCAATCACTAGAGGGGTATTGTTGTAATAAACATTTGCTGAGTGTTTTGCTATTATATAGTCCCAAGAAGTGGACGGAACACTATTATTGCAATGGCCCCTTCCACCACAAGAACTTCTACTTAGACACATTTTTTTCCACCAAAAAGAGAGTTGACTCAAGTGACAACTAAAGGAAGACTGCAAACTACCCAATGAAGCATAAGACTTGATACAAACCAACATAGGCTACGACTAAACTTGTATACCCAAAGAGAGCGAATAATCTAGGGATTGACAACTAGCCACCATAGGGTCGATACCAACACCCATTTTAAAGATAAAACAAGAAGACTAGAAAATCTATGAAGAAAGGGATGGATAATTCCAAAAGACAAAGACTCAAACTAAATCATTCTAACTTCACCCTAGTAAAGCCCTAGATGTAAGATGAGACACCTCATGTGAGAATGTGAATATGACTTAAGTAGAAATGAGTATGTGAGTGGAAATTACGTTTCCACATATGTGCAACCAAGTCTAGTAGCTAACCACCAAGTGTGAGCAAGGATCATATTTGGGGCTTTATTCCATTGTTATAATGCCTTGAAAATGCAAATATGGAAGCCAAGAATCCACAACCCAAACAGATTTTTTTCTAGTCAACCTAGAGCTTACAATCTAAAAGAGCTAAGTCAAAAAAATCCATAAACTAGAGAGATTAAAGGCAACCACTAAACCACATAAAGGGGTTGTTCTTGAAACCCATTTCTAAATCAGGGTGTCGACTAAACCATATCATGTTGAATATAGATAAGAAGAGATAAGGGTGAAACCTAGAGGAAATGTTTCATTGAGCTAAGATTCATAGGCCTATATTGCAATTAATAACAGAACCCTTGAATTTATAATTAAATTTAATAAACAACTTATTATGAACAATTAACTTACAATATAAGTGAAAAATCATCCATAAAAGCCAAGTGATGTGGAGGTCCTAAATTATATAATCTCTGGAAGAAGCCAATAATCCATCTTCTTACCTCTATGGCAGCCAAATTCTTAGACCATATTCCCTATTACCTCCATGAGTGCTCTACATGAGATCTCCCTTGAGCACAATGATTCTCTCCAAAATGTGGTATCATGACAATATGGATCCACACAAACACATAAATCACCTTCACCGCCATTTCAACTATTGCGAATGGTGCATGCAAATGTACTCCATGCCTCTGTAAAGTGGAGGGAACCACCACCCTCCATTTAATTTGATATCGATGGACCATTACAATTTTTAAGCCTCAGTGAATGGTCACTCACAGTGGGGGATTATAGATCCTACAAATAAATTTCCAAATAGTGTGACTTATGTAATTCCTAATTGAGTTTAATTAATTAAATTTCTAATGGTGTATTCTCCAAAAGAACCTCCTTCGTTAGCTAAATTTTCTATTGATTTGTTTCTCATTAATATCATATGAGATGGAGTGGATACTAGTATTTGCATGAGGAAAGAATGAATTCTCTTCTGGATTCGATAAAGTCTCCAACATTAGGAAACTTTAGAGGGAGGAGTTCCATTCAAAAAGATTCCAACCATTCTAACGATAAGAAATGAATCTCCTTCTATGAGTATACTATTTTATCCATTTCAAATACAAACATTTAGTCCATACTCTAGTGCATATAGTTCAAATAAACTGTTGGAGACAATACTAAGTAGACCTACTTAAATGTGAATAATGTTCCTTTAGTAACTCCGACAACCTCTCCATAGCTAGCAAGGCCATGATTTCCTTCGGAAGAAACATTGAAATTTAATTTTAAGGTTCCTTGAGGTGGGGGTCACCATGAGGTAGGGTTGTTGCATTTGGTTTCGGGAACTTGGAGTGAAGGGATTTGTGTTATGGGAGAAACACCAAGATATATAAGTATTCTATCTTTCTGCAGATTACAAGTCCAATACTGGGGGGACCAATTACTTGATAAATTATTTTCTTGATGTTTTGAAGGATTTGATTCCATATTTTATCAACTAAGGTCTTGTTGTCATAGAAAATTCTCTCGTTCATCTCCTCCCATGTCTCTAATAATGTTAATCCTAGAAGTAGCTTCTATGCTCTTATACCTTGCGTCAAAATAAAACCTCTCCATTTTGAAATAGTAAATATTCCACCATCTCTATCTCTATCCAATTGACAAAAGATGAGGTCCCTTTTTTCCCATAGCTTTGATATCCCATAGGTGGGATATCAAGGAATAGGAGTTGAGGAGATGCTCTAGATTTAGAAATTTTGATGAATAATTGAGAAACTGAAGGTCTAGCAAAGCCTCATAGTTATAATCTATCCCATGCCAATATTTTTCCATGTGATTTTTTTCAAAGAAACATGGAGACTTCTCATGGCCATAATTTCATTTTCTAGATCTTGATCCAAGTACATCTTCCATAAGTGTAGCAAACCCACTCAAAATGTTATAGGCTTCTTTTAGGTTGTATTTTCCATTTTTCCTATCCCCCCATCTTAATTTATTTGGTCTTGATTGAAATTTTATTTTCCTATGTTTCAACTTTCCTTGGATACTGTCAACCATATTAATTCTATCCAATTGTGGTCATTCTTCCATAGGTATCCAACATCTCCATATTTTTTGAATAGGTTGTGGCTACTAGTAGTCATTTACCTTGACTTTTTCTTATTGAATGAATCTATTTTTGATTACTTGGAGACTGTCCTCCTCTTGAAGCTTTGGAATTTGATTCCAAGCATCTTCCTATAAGTAGATATTTTGTCCTTCTCGTATCTCTCACATGCTATGGTGATGTACAAGGGAGATATTTTTCCAAGTATTGTTCTAGGTTTGTAAACCTTGGATTTCCCCTTGTAGTCTTATTGGATTATGTGGTTTTGTGCTCAGGGTCCATTTCCTTCTAGATAACTTGCACCTTGGAACTGCTGCATTCTAAAGATTTATATGAGGAAGTTTGATGGTAATGATCTTGTAACATGGATATTTCAAATGGAACATATCCTGATCTACACTAAGTGGCATCCTTACAAATGGTAAATATTGCATCCATGTTCTTAGAACAACACTAGCATGTATGATATTAATCTCTTTGTGAAAGGAAAAAGGATTCTTTATATATCGGTTAATGTCTATGGAGGAATTGACAACATGTTATGGGAATATTAAGAGAAATACATTGTTAAGTTAATTGGTAAATATTAAACAAAAAGGTTAAGTTATAGAGAGCATTCAACAACTCCAAAAGTTGAGTCTTAGAGTAAAGAATACTTCAAAGGATAATTTGTTAGACTTACTAATGGAAAATTTAAAGGAAATCATCCAACGTGAAGCCCCACCTTTTTGAAAATAAACATTTATAGCATGCTTTTAGTCTCACTAGGAATTTTAAAAGTAAAAATATGGTCACTAATAACTATAGAGAAAATCATGCTCCCTCTCCTAAAATAACAAGGTTGACTCGTCAACAAATGGATGAAATAAGAGTAAAGATACTATGTTTAAACTATGAAAGAAAGTATTATAAGGGGCATAAATTTAGTGAGAAGAAACTATTCTACATAGCTTGTGGATATTAATAACATAAAGAAGTGGAAACTTCACAAGAACTAAAGCTAGAAGAAAGTACTCAAACAATCTCGTGTCATGTATTGGCTCACATTAAGACTCCAGAAACCCTCATGATAGAATGATATATAAAAAAGAAAAAGGCTAGAATATTGATTGATTCAAGTAGTACCCATATTACAAATTGGAAAAACTTGATTGTTTTATATATCTGGCAACAAAATTTCAAGTAATGATTACAGGTGGAGGTGCCATGAATTGTTCAGGGAAGTGACATAATATTTAACTAAATGTGGGGGAGTATTTTTGGCTAGACCCATGATTTCAGTCAAAATTGGTGTTGCTAATGTTGTATTAGGGGTCCAATGGTTACAATAATTGGGAACATTGGTCCTTAATTTTCAAGATATTTTCTTAATATTTTTCTTAAAAGGAAGGGAAATGGAGATTAGAGGTATCCAAGGGAGATATAGTAAAGTGATAAGCTCTAATAACTTTAAAAATTTGCTAAAAGAGGGACACCAAGGTGTAATTACACAATTAGATTTGTTAGATGTTCAAGCATTTTTCCTCTACTCCAATGGATCTTGAAAAAAATATTATCATTCTATGGTATTTGGAGAAATTCCTAAATGTCTTCCACCTACCCGAGATCATGACCAAGCTATTCACTTGCAACCTATAATTGTACCATATGACATTAGGCATTATAGGTATTAACATGCACAAAAGAGTGAGATTGAGAATATGGTTCATGGAATGTTAGAGTTGGGTATCATTCAACCTAGCCCAAAATATTTCTTTTCACTAGTAGTGATGCATATCAAAAAGTATGGTTCATGGAATATGTGTCTAGATTATAGAAAACTCAACAAAATGACAATAAAAGGTGTGTTTCATATTCATACCATTGATGAATTATTGGATGAATTATATGGAGAAATCTTCTCTAGTAAGATGGATCTTTGTTCTGGATACCATCAAACCATAATGCGTCAACAAGACATTCCCAAAATAGACTTTAAAACACATGAAGCTCATTATGAGTTTTTCGTTATGCTTTTTGGACTTACAAATTCATCTTTCACATTTCAAAGCTTGATGAATTCTATTTTCAAATTCTTCCTCAGAAAATTTGTGTTAGTATTTTTTTATGACATACTAATATATAGAAAATCTTGGGAAAATCATCTTTAACATATTGAAGCATCTTAACACTATGCAATAGGAACAACTATATGGAAATCCTTCCAAGCGTGCCTTTAGGATTCAAGAAGTGGAATATTTGGGTCATGTTGTATCACATGAGGGTAGCAAGGTGGTTACTAACAAAATAAAAAAATGAGGAAATGGCCAATCCAAAATATCTTGAATAAAATCAAAGAATTCCTAGGATAGAGAAGATATTACCAAAAATTTGTTAAGAATTATGGTCAAATAACAACACTTGTAAAAGAAATATTGAATAAGGAAGAATTTTCCTAGACTAAATAAGAAGCCAAGGATTTTGAAGAACATAAAGAGGTTATGTATACAACTCCCATCTTAGTTATACTTAACTTCAAAAAAAACCCTCATTGTGGAGAATGATGCCTCAGGCCATGGCATTGGTGCAGTTTTGATACAAGAAGGAACACCCCTTGCATTCGAGAGTAGAAGAATTAAATGAAAGAGGCTACTTAGACCCATACATGAAAAATAAATATTGTTCATACAACATGTAGTTAAGAAATGGTATCCATACATAATATGAAGACACTTCAAAGTAAACATAGATCATGTTAGTCTAAATTAATTCTTAGAGCAAAGAATAAATTTTGAAAAGAAACCAAAATGGGTCACAAAGATGTTGGGTTGTGACATTGAAATGATCTACAAAAATGGAAAACAAAATATTGTGGTAGATGTTCTCTCAAGGAAAGAGGAAGACATAAATTCTTTTCTATTCTCTATTTCCATTCCAAAATCTGACTAGGTGGAAGAATCAAGGATAGAATGGGGTCAAGGTGAGAAGATATGCAAGATAATTCAATAACTATGGGAGAACATTGATGCAGTAGAAAATTTTATTTGGAAAAATGATTCCTTATGGCATAAATATTTCATATACTTGTGTAAGAATTCTCAACTCAAATATAAGGTCCTTTTGAACTACACTCTTTTCCTACAGGAGGAAATTCATAGTTCTTGAAGAAATACCATAAGATCAAGAAAGATATTTTTTGGAAAGGTCTTAAAGAAGATGTACAAACATTTGTGGTAGAATATGTGGTATTCCCAGAAATTAAGGGAGATACAATCAAGACCCCACGGATCCTTTAGCCATTAGCCATTTGAAGCCAATATTGGAAAAATGTTTCAATGGATTTTATTACAAGTTCACTCAACTCCAAAGGAATGAGTGTCATTATTGTATTGGTGGATCAAATGACAAAGTATGAAATTTTTTGCTTTCTTTCTCATCAATTATATATCCTTAGTATATATATAGGAGAAAAAATTAATTTTATAATAAATTAGGACCATGATTGGTTCTATCAATATAAAAATAGAAATGTAATTATTCAAGATCTAGGGTATGAGGTATAAGATCCTAATTCATAGAGATAGAGAGAACATCTAGCTACTTAAGCTTATATTGTTTTCATGTGAGATGATCACAAAATGTCTCAAAAGT
Source organism: Pinus taeda (assembly GCA_000404065.3). Classification (NCBI taxonomy): domain Eukaryota; kingdom Viridiplantae; phylum Streptophyta; class Pinopsida; order Pinales; family Pinaceae; genus Pinus; species Pinus taeda. The sequence continues at coordinate 29,640 of APFE030071365.1, forward strand.
GGTCATTTTGAATGAATATCCAAGGGAATCCATAGTTGAATAAAATGTAGATGAGAAAACATGGAAATGACCCTTTAGCTTTGCTAAGATTAAAAAAATACATTCTAGTTTTGTTTTCTCCCTACCACATCCATTTTAGTTGGGCCACCAAAAGATTGAATTTAGTAAGGTACTCCTCAATAGAGGCATTCTCATCAAGTACCAAAGTTGATCATTTTGCCTCCAATTATAAAGCATGAAATTCATTGACCTTTCCAAATAGGGAGGCCAACTTATCCAAACTTTCTTTTGTAGTGGTACTTTTTTCCATATTAAAAAATATTTATCTGACACATACAACCCTATCAAACCCATGGATTCCTCTTATTATGATAAGGGAATTTTTAAAATTCCCTTACAAAACTAGTTGATTATCACTTAACAACTTCCATGGTCCTTTTCATTACAAAATTTGTTTCAATTTTAATTTTCCAAGTATGATAATTATAGGGAGAAAGGAGCTCTATGGTCCTTGAATCCATCATATTTTAACAAACATGGTCTGTAAAAACTATAGGTTATCCAATAATTTTTCCTAATGATTTCAAAGAAAACTCAATGACCTCTGTAAAACGAAAAAAAATATTTCTTGCCCAAATATTTTTCTCCCAACAACAATAATATGTTTGACCCTAGTAAAATATTGTTACTAATAGTTTGGAATATTTTTTTAAAATAAATTTGAAAAATCCTTCCGAAAATAAAATGTTTGTGACTAAACTTTATCTCATATATTTAAAAAAATACCCCTTCCTCTAAACTTTAGGGAAATAAATGATAATTATGTGGAAATTTTAAAAGAATTATAATCGCGCCTTGGTTCACTACAAAGAAAACCATTGCTTCTATCTTTCTCCATCAAACAACATTATGACAACATTATGCCTTGTCTAGTAGTGCTTCTGATAATGTGTGTGGTCATAGTTAGATTCTTTCCTTTGCCCAACTTTCCTTAATTTTCAGCAACCAACTCCATCCCCACTAAACAAAATAATTTGATCATGGCAATGCAAAGTAAGTATATAGGGAACAAAATGTTATCTAGAACTCTTTCATTTCATATTCATCTGCCAAGAAAATGAAACTAAATGCAAAAGAAAAAATGCACCTAATATCTAATAACAACACATTGGAAGACCTCTTATGCCACTACCTCTAGGATGTTGAATATACAAACGACACATTGGAAGTCTCAATGGTCCACTTTGTTTTTTGATTCTTTATGTTTGGGACTCTTCGCAAATATAGATATGACCATAGGATCACACAAAAATGAGCTCATTGAAAAGCTAGATATACAAAATAATTGTGGCTTCCTACCTATATTAGAAGTAATCCAATCTTGGGTTACATCATATCTCTAAAAAAATGAGATGTAGGTTGCAATCAATCCTTTGATACCATGCAAGTGTGAAAAAGAGTTTCAAGGAAAAAACTTCAAAACCTAAAAGGCCTTCTACAAAGAGAAAACATTGAGGAATGAAGTAGAAATAGATTCATTTCATGAGTAAAACTATTTACAACGATGTAATGTATAAGTGCAATGGGATTTTTTGGTGATATCTACAAGACAAGTTTAACAATGTAGCGAACAAAAGAGAGGAGGCTAGAGAGAGATAGAGAGGGAAAATGGAAGAGAGTGGGGAAAGGAGGGATGTGAAAGGAATGTTGGGTTGTGTTATATTCTTTCCACATAGTTAATAGGGGGTTTGAGGGGTACCCGTAACCCCACTTTATGGGGTTCGGGGTAGCACCTCGGAAAATTTTGGTTTTGGACCCTATGTTAGGTTGGGCGGACCCACCTATGGTTTTGTGCATGATTTTCGCACATGTTGTTTGGATGCGATGGTTTTTAGTCCATGGTATTGGATCGATGGTTTTTTGGTCCATGGTATTGGACGTGATGGTTTTTTCGATCCATGGTATTGGATGCTTTGACATGTATAAATATGTATTGTAACATTGAAAGGAACATAATGAAAAATCAAGATGGTAGTCTCGGTTTTGAGATCCAGTGGGAAATCTCTATGTATATGTGTTTTATGTGTTATGATCTCGCATTTTTATTTTTCTTGTGATTTAGAATTAGTATGCAGGTAATTTCTGTACGGGGTTAAAACCTACATTTGGTATCAAAGTTGTTTTGGCTTCAAGGGGACGCCTTTGTTGCTGAGGGGTTTCGCTCGGGCCTGTGTTAGACCCTGTTCAGTGGGAGATCTGCGAGATCGATTCTAGTGGTGAAAGAAGATGGCGAGCAGTGGAAAGATAGAGATTGAGAAGCTCAATGGTCAGAGTTTTGAGTTGTGGAAACTCAAGATGGAGGATCTGTTGGTGGATAAAGATCAGTGGATCGCGGTAGATCCGGGTACTAAACCAACAAGAGTGACCGATGAAGAATGGAAGAAGTTGGATCGGAAGGCAAAGAGCACAATACGATTGTGTGTCTCAGATTCAGTATTGTTG
>APFE030071374.1:0-13303 GCA_000404065.3 Pinus taeda
ATAAAAAAAAAAAAAATAAATATTATCAAACCATCCATCCATTCAAAGGGGATCAACAATAAATGAAATTCTATTAAAACCAATTTGAAAAGACTTAAGAAAAGTACAAGACATCATGAATAATGTTAAAAGCAAGCAAATTATGAGCAAATAAAATTCTCCTATAAACAATAAATAAGGATTTAACCTTCAACCCCCTATGTAGTAAAAAAAAAAAAATTAAATGACAGTGGTGGATTAAGCATTACAGCTAGAAATTTTGGTAGGGTCAGTCGTTTACTTTAACTTGACTAATCAAAATAAAAAGAATGATTGAGGCCCCAAAAATTTATGGATATTTAAAAATAATACAATAATAATGATTGTCTTACTTTCTAAAAAATTATATACAATTATATTTAATTTTGCATTTCATTTTTCCAAATTTATGATGCAGGATCATCCTGCTCAGAATGTTATTGTACATTTGGTTGATTTAGGGGGTTATGTTTTTAATTATTTTTAGGAATTTTGTATAGATTGTGTGAGAAACCTATGCATTGTGAAATATTCTCAACTATGTGAGAATATCAGGGATAATTAATATGTGTAAATCTGGTAGGGATCTTAGGGATTACAAGATCCTCAAATAGGAATTAGTTGAGTGAATTATGGAGAAAATCATGGATTTATGATAATCCACAATTATGTAATTATGCTATAAATGTAAGCCTGCAAGGAGAGTGAAAAACAAAGTGTTAGGAAGAGTTAGAGTGAATTAGAGAGAGCTAAGTAGTGGTGAGAATATATCAGAGCATGAGATGTTATGAATATATATGTAAATACTGTTATGAATGGAAGGAGTTTTGTGTTAAAAATGTGCTTTTGCGTGGTTTTTATTATGTAATTGGATTCTTTAGTCATAGGTTGAATCCTCTGTAAAATACAGGAAATTAAAAGTGGAGTCTGTTGTTTGATGATCACCTCGACAAAGGCTTTAATTTGTTGATCGTCGTTTGAATGTAGACAAAGACCGAATGCACTAACAAATCATCATTAATCACAGGATTGATCAATGATTATCTATAAGCGGGAGATCGACGGTGTTTGCGTGGTGAATATGCACGCATCTTAACACAGGAAATGGGCCAGAAACATTAGAAGATCAAGTTGATTGATAAATTTGTAAAGAAACCTAGGGAAAGGTCAGGATTGTCTGACCGACAGGTCCAACAAATATACGATTATCACGTGCCAACAAGCAGAGTCATTAATTCCAAAAACAGACACAATGGTTTATAGAATTGAGTTAATAGCTCAATTAATCATGACCGTCCGTTTGAATGGGTCAGATCCAACAGTAATCATGTCGAAAAGTGCACAGGATTTAATTTAAAAAATAGACGCGATATTTTATGGAATGTGGTTTAATCCGGTTAGATTCTGGATCAATCGTAGTTGTTCATTATAAAGGTACGAGATCCGATGGATATCACTCCGGAAGATGTGCACGAGTTAATTTAGAATTCAGACCCGAGAAAGTTATGAACTATAGTTTTATTTCCTTTTAGCTCCGTGGGTAAAAGTAAAGGTTTGAACAAGATTTTAACTTGTTTTGAGTTCCGCTAAAGAGGTCGGGGTCCAGTAGTTTGGTAAACACATAATTTAATTAATTAAATTACAATTTGTGTATCCATGTGGTCAACAGAGGTTTTAATTGCCTGTGAATTTATTCATAAATTCCGGATTTATCATAATTGTGTAGCTTCACCCCATCAATTTAAAATAATGTTATGTGCACCATCATTTCATTATTTTGACATTTGTATTATTAGACTTAAAAAATATGCTAATTGATTAATTATGAACATGCATCTACAACAATATATTTAATATTTTATAATTAGAAATTTGATTATTTAAAACATGTTTAAATCATAGAGAGATTATTATTATTATTATTATTATTATTATTATCCAATTTTAAGGTCACAGCGAAGCCATACACCAAATTGGTCTATGAGACCCCTCTTTTTTGTGGGACAAGGGACCCACCTTTGTGCAATGATTTGATTGTTAAGTCTACGAAAGTATACATACTCTACCACCTCTGGTTTTGAAAGTCTGACCTCTTTGTAGGAAACACATGCTCTTAACCATTATGCCCACTCAAGATGTATAATCAAATATTATAAAATACGTAATGGATTAGCATTATATAGTTTTATTCATAAGTTCCATCTGTTAATTTTTTCTTTGAATTTCCTTTTTATCACCCCCTAACAACTACTTATTGGAATCAGCTAGTTATCATTCTCTTGGGATGTTCCCATTTTTTGAAAAAAAATTAATCTAGAATCCATTCATTTGGAAATGTATTGTTTTGGAAAATGGTATTTTCCATAATTTTCCAAGTTTGGATGTCACAGGTAGTTGATGTGCCTATCCTATTGAGATGGCGCAGTGAGGTGGTAACACATGAGCAGAAGGTTGTCACATTTCAGCAACATGTTAGATAGCATTGCATAATGTGATGGTGACATGCAAACATAGGGCTTCCACATGTCATTCTACATAAATGAAATAAATGGATATGTGTAACACACCTCAATTATTAAAAATTATATATCTATACATATAAAACCAAATTTAACATAAAGAGTGATAAATACAAAACTTGATACATAATTTCTTTGTTATGATCTCATTGTTTTGTTTAAATCCTAAACCTTTAGTCTATTGTAAGGAGACATGACTATCATAATTTTTCTTCATTCAAAATCTTCATTTTTCTTTTTGAGATTAGCATCATCTTCTACTTGTCAAGAGATTTCTAAGGATATATATTTCATTCAAACCTGAGCTTTGGACACAAAGTTATCCCCTTCAAAAATTTCATTGACTTATGTCATGTTAGCAACATTACCATTAACACATGGATGGCATGTGGAAGCCTTTCTCCCTTGCATCACTATCGTACAATTACATTTCAGTTAGCATGTGACAACTTCCATGTAAAATCACATCTTCTATTGGACACGCTAGTACAATTACTTTTTAGTTGGCATGTAACAACTTCCATCTAAAAAAATCGCATCTTCTATTGGACATGTTGGTCTACCTAACTCATGTTGATCTAGAACTTTCTATAAAATCCTTTTATAAAACTTTATGGATATTTCATTTTCTCGTTTTTCATTTTTCCATATCCAAAATTTCCAAAACTTAAAGTGGTACAATCACTTTTTATGTTTCTTCATATAAAATTAAAAAATATTATTAAATCTTCCAATCAAAGAGGATAACAATAAATGTAATTCCATTAAAACTAATTTGAAAAGACTTAAAAAAAAAAGGTACAGGGCATAATGAAGAATGTTAAAAGCAAGAATAATATGGCATAATGAAGAATTTTAAAAGCACGAAGATTATGAGGAAATAGAAATCACCTATAAACAATTAATAAGGATTCAACCTTCAACCACTTAAGTAGTAAACAAATGAATACTAAAATCACAGTAGTAGTGAATTACGTATTATAGTTAGATTTTTTGATGGAGAAGGTTTTGGTTCTTTAACCTACATAATCAAAATAAAAAACCATTGTTTGAGGCCCCTATATTTTTAAATATAATATTAAAAAATAATATAATAAGAATAATATTCTTACTTTCTTAAAAAAATATATACAACTATATTTAATTATCCATTTCGTTTTTCCCAATTTCGAATAATATTATGCATATGACCATTTTATTATTGTAACATTTTTATTAGTGTAGTACAACAATATATATAATATTTTATAATTAGAAATTACCAATGAAGCATTTAGTTTTGCTTTGACTTGCATATTAGTTTGTTTTTTACCAATTTTTTTGGTTGCTTATCCATAGTTTCATATTAGGAATTCATTTTTTTTTTAATTTTTTTATTATTATGTAAATTTATTTATTTGTAAAGTGATTGTTTGAGGTCTTATTATGGGCTCTTTATTAACTTCCTATATATTACTTACTAATTTTTTGTTTTTAGATTTATTTCCTTTTTTTTCTTCATTTTTCTATTATTTCCATTTTGATGAATTCTAGTTTTTCCATTATATTTTCAATTTAAGATAATTTATTATTATATTAAAAACAAATTATAGTAAATTATATAGAGAAAGAAGTTAATATAAATAATATTAGTTAATTATATTTCTTAATTTTTCATGATGGCATTCAACAATACAACATTTCATTATTTGTTTTTATTTTTGTGATTAATTTTATCTTTATTATTTTTAGTTTAATGAAGTTATATTTAAGTTAAACAAAAAGTATTAATTACTTATAACTCATGATTAAAACATGTGTAGTATTTATTTCTGATTACTTAGTTGGTTGAAAGTTGAATCCTAACCCTTTAGTCCACTGTAAGGAGACATGACTATCATAATTTTTCTTCATTCAACATCTTCATTTTTCTTTTTGAGATTAGCATCGTCTTCTACTTGTCAAGAGCTTTCTAAGGATATATATTTCATTCAAACCTGAGCTTTGGACACAAAGTTATCCCCTTCAAAAATTTCCTTGACTTGTGTCATGTTAGCAACATTACCATTAACACATGGATAGCATGTGGACGCCCTTCTCCCTTGTGTCACTATCGTACAATTACATTTTAGTTAGCATGTGACAACTTCCATGTAAAATCACATCTTCTATTAGACATGCTGGTACAATTACATTTTAGTTGGCATGTAACAACTTCCATCCAAAATTGCATCTTTTATTAGACATGTTGGTCTACCTAACTCATGTTGATCTAGGAATTTCTATATAATCCTTTTATAAAACTTTATAGATATCTCATTTTCTAGTTTTCCATTTTTCCAAATCCAAAATTTCCAAAACCTAAAGTGGTACAATCACTTTTTAAGTTTCTTCTCTTAAAATTAAAAAAAGACTATTAAACCTTCCCATGGAAGAGGATAACTATAAATGTAATTCCATTAAAATTAATTTGAAAAGACTAAACCAAAAGAAAGTACAAGGCATAATGAAGAAGGTTAAAAGCAAGAAGATTATGGCATAATGAAGAATGTTAAAAGCACGAAGATTATGAAGAAATAGAAATCACTTATAAACCATTAATAAGGATTCAACCTTCAACCACTTAAGTAGTAAATACTAAAATCTCAGCAGTAGCGAATTAAGTATTACAGTTAGTTTTTTGATGGAGAAGTTTTTTTGTTCTTTAACCTACCTCATCAAAATAAAAAACCATTGTTTGAGGCCCAACATATTTTTCAAATATAATATTTAAAAATAATATAATAAGAATAATTTTCTTATTTTCTAAAAAAAAATTTTTTTATACAACTATATTTAGTTATGCATTTCATTTTTCCTAATTTCAAATAATATTATGCATATGACCATTTTATTATTGTGACATTTTTATTAGTGTAGTACAACAATATATAATATTTTATAATTAGAAATTATCTTATTGAATATGGTATTAAGCATTTAGTTTTGTTTTGATTTGCGTATGAGTTTGTTTTTACCAATTTTTTGCTGCTTATTCATAGTTTATTGTTAGGAATTCATTTTTTGTTATTTTTTATTATTATTTAAATTTATTTATTTGTAAAGTGATTGTTTAAGGTTTTATTATGGGCTCTTTAGTAACTTCCATTAATATTACTTAATATTTTTTTTTTTAGATTATTTCTTTTTTTTCAATTTTCTGTTATTCCCATTTTCATGAATTCTAGTTTTCCATTATATTTTCCAATTTAAGATAATTTATGATTAATATTAAAACAAATTATAGTAAATTTATAATATATGATAATTTATTTATTATATTAAAACATTATAGTATTTATTATTATATTAAAAACAAATTATAGTAATATATATATAGAGAAGTTTATATAAATAATATTATTTAATTATATTTCTTAATTTTTCATGATGGCATTCAACAATACAACATTTCATTATTTGTTTTATTTTTGTGATTAATTCTATCTTTATTATTTTTAGTTTAGTTAAGTTTTATTTAAGTTAAACAAAAAGTATTAATTACTAGATAACTCAGGTTTAAAACATGTTTAGTATTTATTTCTGATTACTTAGTTGGTTGAAAGTTGAATCTTAACCCTCTAGTCTACTGTAAGGAGACATGACTATCATAATTTTTCCTCATTCAACATCTTCATTTTTCTTTTTGAGATTAGCATCATCTTCCACTTGTCAAGAGCTTTCTAAGGATATATATTTCATTCAAACCTGAGCTTCAAAAATTTCATTAACTTATGTCATGTTAGCAACATTACCATTAACACATGGATGGCATGTGGAAGCCCTTCTCCCTTGTGTCACTATTGTACAATTGCGTTTTAGTTAGCATGTGATAACTTCAATGTAAAATCACATCTTCTATTGGACATGCTGGTACAATTACATTTTAGTTGGAATGCGACAACTTCCATCTAAAGTCGCATCTTCTATTGGACATGTTGGTCTACCTAACTCATATTGATCTAGGAATTTCTATAAAATCCTTTTATAAAACTTTATGGATATCTCATTTTCTAGTTTTTCATTTTTCCAAATCCAAAATTTCCAAAACTTAAAGTGGTAAAATCACTTTTTAAGTTTCTTTGTATAAAAATAAAAAAGACTATTAAACCTTCCCATCAAAGAGGATAACAATAAATGTAATTCCGTTAAAACTAATTTGAAAAGACTAAAAAAAGAAAGTACAAGGCATAATAGAAGAATGTTAAAAGCACGAAGATTATGAGGAAATAGGAATCACCTATAAACCATTAACAAGGATTCAACCTTCAACCATTTAAGTAGTAAACAAATGAATACTAAAATCATAGTAGTGAATTAAGTATTATAGTTAAAAAATTTATGGAGAAGGTTTTTTTCTTTAACCTAACTAATCAAAATAAAAAACCATTGTTTGAGACCCCAACCTATTTTTAAATATAATATTTAAAAATAATATAACAACAATAATTTTCTTACTTTCTAAAAAAATTATATGCAACTATATTTAATTATGCATTTCATTTTTCCTAATTTCAAATAATATTATGCATATGACCATTTTATTATTCTGACATTTTTATTAGTGTAGTGCAACAATATATATAATATTTTATAATTAGAAATTACCTTATTAAACATGGTATTAAGTATTTAGTTTTGCTTGACTTGCATATTAAGTTTGTATTACTAAATTTTTTTTGTTGCTATCTAATAGTTTAATACTAGAATTCATTTTTTGTTATTTATTATTATTGTTTAAATTTATTTAATTGTAAAAGTGATTGTGGAAGTATTATTAAATGGCTCTTTAGTAACTTCCATTTATATTACGTACTAATTTTTGGTTTTAGATTTATTTCCTTTTTTCTTTTTTCATTTTTTCTATTATCCATTTTAATGAATTTTCAGTTTCCGTTTATTTTCCAATTTAAGATAATTTTTATTGATATTAAAACAAATTATAGTAAATTATATATATATAAATATAATATATATATATAGAGAAGAGAGAGAGAAAGAGAGAGAGAGAAGAGAGAAGAGAGAGAGAGAGGAGAGAGAGAAACCTAAAACCTCACATGTAAAAGGAGGGAGTTAGAATTTTTTTATCAATTACCCACAAGTAATTATCCAATTCACAACTCCACAATTCCTCATTAACCATTAGATATAATGTTCATTATTACATCAAGTAAATTGCAATAAAAGACAATAAGTTGCATAACCATTAACCCCCATGTGGTAGTGTAATAACATAAACTGTCTCATGAATCCTTGCATCCATTTCATGATTTACTTAACCATATTAATTAATCACATACTTGTACATTATGATTTTCCCATCAAATAAAGAACCATCATCATCAAGGATTCAACATCATCAAACTGATACAAAAGGCAATCACACCATTGAACACTGATATACCCTGGAAACCCCGTAGGGTGAAAACCAACAAACGTTTAATCTTATTATTAAATGCTCGTGAGGGTTTTCACCCCTCACTCAATGGCTTATAAGGGATTCCATCCCTTAACCATTGTTATCGAATTATTACGATGAATTATCATTAAGTTGTCACATAACTAGCTAAAAGCTAATACATTTTCCATGAAAATCTTTACCTACAAAAATTTAATCTAGAATCCATTCATTTGGAAATGTATTGTTTTGGAAAATGGTATTTTCCATAATTTTCCAAGTTTGGATGTCACAGGTAGTTGATGTGCCTATCCTATTGAGATGGCACAGTGAGGTGGTAACACATGAGCGGAAGGTTGTCACATTTCAGCAACATGTTAGATAGCATTGCATAATGTGATGGTGACATGCAAACATAGGGCTTCCACATGTCATTCTACATAAATGAAATAAATGGATATGTGTAACACACCTTAATTATTAAAAATTATATATCTATACATATAAAACCAAATTTAACATAAAGAGTGATAAATATAAAACTTGATACATAATTTCTTTGTTATGATCTCACTGTTTTGTTTAAATCCTAACCCTTTAGTCTATTGTAAGGAGACATGACTATCATAATTTTTCTTCATTCAAAATCTTCATTTTTCTTTTTGAGATTAGCATCATCTTCTACTTGTCAAGAGATTTCTAAGGATATATATTTCATTCAAACCTGAGCTTTGGACACAAAGTTATCCCCTTCAAAAATTTCATTGACTTATGTCCTGTTAGCAACATTACCATTAACACATGGATGGCATGTGGAAGCCCTTCTCCCTTGCGTCGCTATCGTACAATTACATTTCAATTAGCATGTGACAACTTCCATGTAAAATCACATCTTCTATTGGACACGCTGGTACAATTACTTTTTAGTTGGCATGTAACAACTTCCATCTAAAAAATCGCATCTTCTATTGGACATGTTGATCTACCTAACTCATGTTGATCTAGGAATTTCTATAAAATCCTTTTATAAAACTTTATGGATATTTCATTTTCTCGTTTTTCATTTTTCCATATCCAAAATTTCCAAAACTTAAAAACTTAAAGTGGTACAATCACTTTTTATGTTTCTTCATATAAAATTAAAAAATATTATTAAACCTTCCAATCAAAGAGGATAACAATAAATGTAATTCCATTAAAACTAATTTGAAAAGTCTTAAAAAAGGTACAAGGTATAATGAAGAATGTTAAAAGCAAGAATACTATAGCATAATGAAGAATTTTAAAAGCACGAAGATTATGAGGAAATAGAAATCACCTATAAACAATTAATAAGGATTCAACCTTCAACCACTTAAGTAGTAAACACATGAATACTAAAATCACAGTAGTAGTGAATTAAGTATTATAGTTAGATTTTTTTTGATGGAGAAGGTTTTGGTTCTTTAACCTACCTAATCAAAATAAAAAACCATTGTTTGAGGCCCCTTATATTTTTAAAAATATAATATTTATAAATAATATAATAAGAATAATATTCTTACTTTCTTAAAAAAATATATACAACTATATTTAATTATCCATTTCGTTTTTCCCAATTTCGAATAATATTATGCATATGACCATTTTATTATTGTAACATTTTTATTAGTGTAGTACAACAATATATATAATATTTTATAATTAGAAATTACCAATGAAGCATTTAGTTTTGCTTTGACTTGCATATTAGTTTGTTTTTTACCAATTTTTTTGGTTGCTTATCCATAGTTTCATATTAGGAATTCATTTTTTTTTTAATTTTTTTATTATTATGTAAATTTATTTATTTGTAAAGTGATTGTTTGAGGTCTTATTATGGGCTCTTTATTAACTTCCTATATATTACTTACTAATTTTTTGTTTTTAGATTTATTTCCTTTTTTTTCTTCATTTTTCTATTATTTCCATTTTGATGAATTCTAGTTTTTCCATTATATTTTCAATTTAAGATAATTTATTATTATATTAAAAACAAATTATAGTAAATTATATAGAGAAAGAAGTTAATATAAATAATATTAGTTAATTATATTTCTTAATTTTTCATGATGGCATTCAACAATACAACATTTCATTATTTGTTTTTATTTTTGTGATTAATTTTATCTTTATTATTTTTAGTTTAATGAAGTTATATTTAAGTTAAACAAAAAGTATTAATTACTTATAACTCATGATTAAAACATGTGTAGTATTTATTTCTGATTACTTAGTTGGTTGAAAGTTGAATCCTAACCCTTTAGTCCACTGTAAGGAGACATGACTATCATAATTTTTCTTCATTCAACATCTTCATTTTTCTTTTTGAGATTAGCATCGTCTTCTACTTGTCAAGAGCTTTCTAAGGATATATATTTCATTCAAACCTGAGCTTTGGACACAAAGTTATCCCCTTCAAAAATTTCCTTGACTTGTGTCATGTTAGCAACATTACCATTAACACATGGATAGCATGTGGACGCCCTTCTCCCTTGTGTCACTATCGTACAATTACATTTTAGTTAGCATGTGACATCTTCCATGTAAAATCACATCTTATATTAGACATGCTGGTACAATTACATTTTAGTTGGCAAGTAACAACTTCCATCTAAAATCGCATCTTCTATTAGACATGTTGGTCTACCTAACTCATGTTAATCTAGGAATTTCTATATAATCCTTTTATAAAACTTTATAAATATCTCATTTTCTAGTTTTCCATTTTTCCAAATCCAAAATTTCCAAAACCTAAAGTGTTACAATCACTTTTTAAGTTTCTTCTCTTAAAATTAAAAAAAGACTCTTAAACCTTTCAATCAAAGAGGATAACTATAAATGTAATTCCATTAAAATTAATTTGAAAAGACTAAACAAAAAGAAAGTACAAGGCACAATGAAGAATGTTAAAAGCAAGAAGATTATGGCATAATGAAGAATGTTAAAAGCACGAAGAATATGAGGAAATAGAAATCACTTATAAACAATTAATAAGGATTCAACCTTCAACCACTTAAGTAGTAAATACTAAAATCTCAGCCGTAGCGAATTAAGTATTACAGTTAGTTTTTTGATGGAGAAGTTTTTTGTTCTTTAACCTACCTCATCAAAATAAAAAACCATTGTTTGAGGTCCAACATATTTTTAAATATAATATTTAAAAATAATATAATAGGAATAATTTTCTTATTTTCTAAAAAAATTATATACAACTATATTTAATTATGCATTTCATTTTTCCTAATTTCAGACCATTTTATTATTGTGACATTTTTATTAGTGTAGTAGAACAATATATAATATTTTATAATTAGAAATTACCTTATTAAACATGGTATTAAGTATTTAGTTTTGTTTTGATTTGCATATTAGTTTGTTTTTACCAATTTTTTTGCTGCTTATTCATAGTTTAATGTTAGAAATTCATTTTTTTTATTTTATTATTTATTATTAAATTTATTTAATTTGTAAAGGATTGTTTAAGGTTTATTATGGATTCTTTAGTACTTCCATAATATTACTTACTATTTTTTTGTTTTTGATTTAATTTCATTTATTTAATTTTTCTATAATTCCATTTTCATGAATCTAGTTTTTCATTAATAATTTTCAATTTAAAATAATTTATTATTATATTAAACAAATTATAGTAAATTATAATAAATGATAATTTATTATTATATTAAAAACAAATTATAGTAATATATATATAGAGAAGTTTATATAAATAATATTATTTAATTATATTTCTTAATTTTTCATGATGGCATTCAACAATACAACATTTCATTATTTGTTTTATTTTTGTGATTAATTCTATCTTTATTATTTTTAGTTTAGTTAAGTTTTATTTAAGTTAAACAAAATGTATTAATTACTAGATAACTCATGTTTAAAACATGTTTAGTATTTATTTCTGATTACTTAGTTGGTTGAAAGTTTAATCTTAACCCTTTAGTCTACTGTAAGGAGTCATGACTATCATAATTTTTCCTCATTCAACATCTTTATTTTTCTTTTTGAGATTAGCATCATCTTCCACTTGTCAAGAGCTTTCTAAGGATATATATTTCATTCAAACCTGAGATTTGGCCACAAAATTATCCCCTTCAAAAATTTCATTGACTTATGTCATGTTAGCAACATTACTATTAACACATGGATGGCATGTGGAAGCCCTTCTCCCTTATGTCACTATTGTACAATTGCATTTCAGTTAGCATGTGATAACTTCAATGTAAAATCACATCTTCTATTGGACATGCTAGTACAATTACATTTTAGTTGGAATGTGACAACTTCCATCTAAAGTCGCATCTTCTATTGGACATGTTGGTCTACCTAACTCATGTTGATCTAGGAATTTCTATAAAATCCTTTTATAAAACTTTATGGATATCTCATTTTCTAGTTTTTCACTTTTCCAAATCCAAAATTTCCAAAACTTAAAGTGGTAAAATCACTTTTTAAGTTTCTTTGTATAAAATTAAAAAAGACTATTAAACCTTCCCATCAAAGAGGATAACAATAAATGTAATTCCATTAAAACTAATTTGAAAAGACTAAAAAAAGAAAGTACAAGGCATAATGAAGAATGTTAAAAGCACGAAGATTATAATGAAGAATGTTAAAAGCACGAAGATTATGAGGAAATAGGAATCACCTATAAACCATTAATAAGGATTCAACCTTCAACCACTTAAGTAGTTAAGTAGTAAACAAATGAATACTAAAATCATAGTAGTAGTGAATTAAGTATTATAGTTAAAAAAATTATGGAGAAGGTTTTTTTCTTTAACCTAACTAATCAAAATAAAAAACCATTGTGTGAGGCTCCAACCTATTTTTAAATATAATATTTAAAAATAATATAACAACAATAATTTTCTTACTTTCTAAAAAAATATAAATATATACTATATTTAATTATGCATTTCATTTTTCCTAATTTTAAATAATATTATGCATATGACCATTTTATTATTGTGACATTTTTATTAGTGTAGTGCAACAATATATATAATATTTTATAATTAGAATTACCGTATTAAACATGGTATTAAGCATTTAGTTTTGCTTTGACTTGCATATTAGTTTGTTTTTGACCAATTTTTTTTGCTGCTTATCCATAGTTTAATACCAGGAATTCATTTTTTGTTATTTTTTATTATTATTTAAATTTATTTATCTGTAAAGTGATTGTTTGAGGTATTATTATGGGCTCTTTAGTAACTTCCATTTATATTACTTACTAATTTTTTTTTTTTAGATTTATTTCCTTTTTCTTTTCATTTTTCTATTATTTCCATTTTTATGAATTCTAGTTTCC
>APFE030071382.1:7056-51456 GCA_000404065.3 Pinus taeda
TTACACTTAATATCTTTTGACCACCCCTCATTGTTCTTTAGCTTGGCAATTACATTCTCATAAAGCCTTATAGCAGCATCTCTTAACTCAAGAGGAACCTTTAGCTCTTCTAACCTCTTCCAAAGGTTATATCTAGGAAGCGTGTCGAAAGCCTTTCTAAAGTCTACAAAGCAGCAAAATAAACTGGATTTATCATTACGACATTCCTCCGCAATGATCCTTACCGTTTATTATTAAATAAACGTTAAGATTTAAATTTATAATATTTTTAATTTTTATATATATTTTAAATAGTAATTATTATTTGATATAAGATTTATTTTTAAAACTTTATATTATTTCTATTTTTAAAGTTAATTCAATTAATTGAAATATATTATTTAAATGTAAATTATATAAATACCTATACCATTTATTATTTATGGCATGTAATATTATTAATATATGGCATTGAATAATTGTCTGGCAATAAACCTTATTTAAAAGTTAATTTTTTTGTTACGAGAAAGTGGCTCGGAAATCTCGTGAATAAAAGTCATTTTGCATGAATTTTATAATTAATAATAATAATAAAGCTAATACGAAAAATATTGTGACACGTGCTGATCGATTAACGGCAACTTAATTTATTTATATAGCTCTATAGAGAGAGCTAGAGACGCTATCAAAGTAGCAGAGTAACACAACTTCAACCATCAAATCGTGCTTCTGATTCATCCGGGGCCGCCACAATCATTTCGCTCTACCAGTATTCGACTGGGATTTTCCTGCCTTATCCAGAGAATGTCTCGAGAAAGTCGGATGCAGGAAATAAAAGAGCAGCTTCTGGCAGCAGGAGTTATCGGAGGGGTTGTCGACGATTTCGATCCTCTTTACCAGCTTTCTGTACTCTGCGGCTACACGATAACCAGCTTGGGCGAGGAAGTGTCGCCCGATGACATGCTATCCCCACCATTCATTTTTTTTGACGAAGATTATAATGCGCTCGCTGATCCTGATATATTTCGCAACTCCATACTCATATTGGTAACTACTTTCTATTTCAATTCACGATTATTATTTATTCATCGTGAATTCTTCATAACCACATAACTAAAGTCTTTCATAAATCCAAACAATCAGGTGATGACTGATCCTGAAACTCCTGGGCACGAGTATTTGCACTGGTATGTCATAATCCTCTCGCAAATTTCTGAATAATATGATGCACACATATCTATTTCATCTAAATAAAAGCATTAATCTGTACATTGTGCAGGCTGAATACCCAACGTTTTAGCAGCACGCCTTATGTTGGTATGGATATCATGGCCGTTGCCACTTTTTCTTGAACTTTGAAATCATTGAATTGAATGTGTGTTAATGTTATTTCGTGTTAATGTGTTGGATCGAATGATCAAAATCTGATGTGTTTCTTTGTGGTTTAATATTAGTTTTGCCGAGCCACAGTCTTCACACGTACGAAGCTCCGACACCCACGCGTAGTAGCAAGATGGTTTTCGCATTGTTCAAAGATCCATGTCATCCCTTAATTGAGCCCAACTCGCGGGAGAATTTCAGCACCAGAGCTTTTGCCATTGAAAATCGACTTGGACCACCGATGGCCGCTGGTTTTTTCTATATCAAGATGGAGAATGAAAATGAACAAAGAATGAACGTAGAATTTCCTGGACAAAATGCAGCACCAGCTACTCAACAAGCAACCAGCGAAGAAACAAGAAACGATGAAGTAGCCGATGTTTTATAGGAGGGCCATGTACCAGGTTGAATGTCATTTATCTGAAAATCAAATTCATGAGTACGCTGGACCATTTTCTGCGTTTCAAGAACTTTGTGGTTGTCATTTATACATATTAATATGCGAAATTGTAACTATTTGTAATTTGGACATTGTTCTCACGCCCCGAAATGAATAAATATATGTAAATTGAATCAAATTATTTTCTTCGATAAATCTTTTGGTAGCCCATTAGATATATTCAGTGCGATTTATAACGAAGCTATCTAACAACATCTTGAATTTGTCATTCCAAGATCAAGAATCTTGGCCAAGATCAAGAATCGAAGCGGGCATCTGTCAAGCAAATTTTACTTCCCATTTCTTAATAAAAGAGTTCATCACGTTTGATGACTTAACTTTAGTTTTTAATATAAATTTTGGGGTCATAGATTTGGTGGGTGAAAATTCATCTTTAAAATAAAACGAATTTCTAAAATTTAGCTGAACGTAAACAGAAAATGCTGCTAACATCATGTTCAAGATACTCGATCTAACGAAATATTTTCAAGATGCAACACAACGCAGAAAATAGAAGTAAAATAAAACAAACATCTACCGCACGATAGAAATCATGACAATGCAATATTACATCGTTTAAATGGTAAGCATATGGTTTCTGCACCATAAAACACGATTAACTAATTACTTAATTACGTTGCATTATTAAAAGTCAGACCGAACACCATCGCATACTTAGGAAGTCATGGCTCATAAATTCTTAAACCTGAAGAAATAGTTAAACAAACTTGATCTACTTATAGGATCAGACACTTTCAATGATACTTTCCTACTCACTAGAGATATTTTGTGCTATTAGAGGACATTACCAGATTATAACAGAAGTAATCCCTAAAGTTACTAAGGTTACATGAGCTTAAAATGAAAAGATGTTTTATTAAACATTTGACCCTTTATAAAAGATTCCCACTGTGTTGATAGTGTTGCTTTTAATACTAGTAGGTGGTCAATGTGTTTCCCATAAATGGTTTAATATATTTAGTATAATAGTAACATTTTCTTATTTTATTAGAATGAAACGAATAAACTGATAAATAAATAGCTATTTTTTAATCTTAAATTAAATAAAATTTGTAATTTAATATAATGATAATATTTTTTTTATTTTATAAAATGAAAAGAATAAATTGATAAATAACTACCTATTCTTTAAATCTTAAACTATTTTTTTTAGATACTTTAGATATAAATGAGATAGGTAATATATAAGTATTATTCTATTTCATTTACATTGACGGAGATGAAACCACTCACTTTCAAATAATATAATAATATATAAGGTAATAATCACAAAATAAGATGCGTCATAAAGTAAGATGTATTATACATGTATTGTGAGACAATTGAAGTGGACTAAATTTGAGAAAATTGATTGTTTTAGGAGTTTTTACTGTAATTGAAGATAAGTATTAGTATATAAATTTAGTTGTATAAGTATTAAGATTAAATAAATATTAAAAAAACCAAATTGAAACTTTACGAAAATGCTGTTCGACTGTAAAGAGTGCAAAAAAATCATCTATCCTTTTCATTCCTCATGTTTAAATATGGATTATCAATGTAAGAAATTGGCATATCAATGGCTTTAAGATAGTTATGCCACGTCTATAAAATGTATATGTTTATGCTCAAACATAGTGAACAATATTAAACGTCTATGACCTATAGACATTTTATGTTGACATATGAAATCATAATGACCATTCAAAAATTCATATGTGACGTATATTAATGATATTGATGTTTGTATGTTATATTGTTTTAACAATAGAATATTAGAAATTCTAAATTTTTCTTTCCTTTTATTTTGTTTAGGAAAAAAATATTGGAATCTGCTTCATATTAAAAGTGGCAAGAGGGTTTCCTACACCATTTCCATATTACATGTCTTCGTATATGGCATGTATAGTATTTACAATATGTGTGTTTTTATAGAGATATTTTTATGTTACATTTTGATTAAAAAATAAAAATTATTTAATAAAAATTATGTTAATAAGATTTAATTTTATGGAATTAATGCATTAAATACTATTTTGATTTTTAATTTATAATTATATTTTTATATTATTTTTATTTATATTCTATTAGTTTGTAGTTAGTTTTATATATATATATATTACATAGTTTATATCATGAATCTTTAAATATGATTTAGAAATTCATTTTAGGTAGCCAACATATTTACAAATGCGTAATACAAAATTTGAATTTCTCTCGTCGTTCAAATCAAAGTTATTATGAAATGATTATGGTAACAATGCTTATATATCCCAAATCCAAGAAGCCACTTATTAGGTGAGTTAGTACTTGAACAACCAAAATTCGATAAGTATATGCACTAGTTAGAAATTTTACAAGTCATTCCTCTGAGGTATGGCAAAGTATCCATTTCAAAATTACTAATTTGATGCAAGAAATTTAATGTTAAGGATGGCTAGAATGCAACTAATTTTGTATGCAACAAGCAATGGATACACACAAACTAGAGTAGAGGAAATTTTTGAGTGAAAATGTTTCCTTGAAGCATTTTGGTTGGTTGCAAAATAGTGAGGGTTTGTGAGATTCATTTTCAAACTAGGAAAATCAAGTAGAACAAGATAAGTGTCTCATGTTCATGAATCCTTATTTAAGTTTTTATGAGATCTATATGATTTCATACTAAATATTAAAAATGCATTCTTTTGGTGCATAGATAGAGTTGTATCCTCAGAACTAATGGGAATGTTCTGCATAGGGTATTGTAAATATTGTTTTAATTGATGTCAAAGAAAAGAGGAGAGTACATATGTTGAAGGTAAAGGTTCCAAGATGAGAACTATTGGAAATTGTGAATAATGTTTGGATGCCTATTTTTTTATTCCTTCTTTGGATACCCTATATTTGAAGGTATTTTTACTCTAAATACCTATATGTAATGAGAGCATAGGATATATAGTCAAAAAATATTAATCCAACGCCTTTTCAATGGTATATCTCACTCCCTCAAACACCATAAGAATTAGAAGATATCTAATATTATTTTAAATCTACCACATAAGTGAATGCATAAACATTATTTGAAGTTTGAACACCATCTAAGAAATAAGAGATCTAATATGCACAAGAGAAGCCAGAAAATAGTCTTGGGATTTTAACGATGGTGCACAAATGTGGTTTGTAGAGTGAATGAGTCATGTTCACATTTTCATAGTAATTATTATTTTGAGATATTTTAGACTATGGAATTTGTAGGACATAGAGGGAAATATCATAATGTGCATGTGGAAAAAATTTCAAGTATTACTTTTCCATATGTTTGCTGACATGCACTTTAAAGGAAATTAGGCTTCGTAAATTCTCCTGAAATATACTTCAAACATGTCAATTTGATGTTTTTATTATAACATAATTTTTTAAAAGATTGAAGTATGAAATTTGAGAGACGCATGAATATATATATATATATATATATATTAATATTATATATTAATATATATATATATATATATATATATAATAATATATAATATATATATATACCCATGGTAAAAATTTCAAAATTTATTTCTCTAAAATTTTAGAGATTTCAAAATACTCCTAAAATTAGCTTCAAACAAGCCAGTTTGGAAGTCTCACTATAACTTATTTTATTATATGTTTTAGAATGAAATATTTAGAGATCTATGGAGACATATAGTAGGATATTAGGGAAAAATTGCATACTTTGGTTTGAAATATGTTTGGAGATATTATTTATGGATGTTAGGGTTTATGAATGATCATAAAATCAATTTTAAAGAGGCCATATCCATATGTTTATTGTAACTTCTTTTCTAGGATTTTTCAAGCTATGAAATTTTTAAATATATAAGGAGGCATACATAAGTTCCTTAGGTAAAATATTTATATGAGATTAGCAAAATTGAATATGTTGACCATGAGAGAAGTTCTTATGCTTTCTCTAATAAACCCATTGAATCTCACCAATCAAGTGAGATAGTCAAACTAAGCCTAATTTCTTTATGCTTGAATTTTGGATGAAGTAATTTAGGGAATTAAGAGATATAATACAATATAAAAAATTTTATTTACAATTGCACACAAGATTAAATAAAATACACAAAATGAAATAAAAATAGGAATATGAAAATAAATGTGAAATATACATTGTAAAATATATACCAAAAATTTGAAAGTGAAGTGAAAGATTATCGAATAACCCACTAAATAGTGATAGGGAAGCCACCACACTCCAAAAACATAGTTAATAACTTGCATTAAGTTCAAAATAAATAAAATAAATGCTCAATGTCAAATTACGGAGAAAAACAAGAAAATGTATACACAAAATGAGTGGCAAAAAACACTCACCTATATAAAAAATGTGTGACTACACTAATCTATAAAGAAGGGTTATGTGAAAACCCTTTGTAAGACTTTACTCTAAATATTCACAATGCCAATAAAGCATATGTGAATATTTTGTCAAGCAATCATGATAAATTAGGACTTGACAACCTCATATAATTAAATTTGCTTGGTTTCATTCCAAAATAACGGGCTATTAGCAGTAGCTATTAAGGCTAAACCTTTTATCAATAAATTTTTTATTAACGAAAAAAAATCAAGTTTACTTAAAAATATGAACAATTTAATATATTTTCTTTTCAGTCCTTGTATCCCCTTGGAAAGAAGTTTTTTACCACCAATAGATTAACTTCCTTCACTCAAAGAAAGAAAATTAGAAGAAAAAATGAAAAGTATTAATGTTGGTGCATAACTCTCCTCAGAGTATTATTTCCTTTCCTTCATAGAATCCATCCCTTTTTGTATGCCTTGGATGCAGTTAAGAAGGTTAATTAATTGGGAATTTTTTTAATATTATTTTTTAATTATGATAAATTGTTTTATGTGAATGGAGTGTTCTAAAGCGTGAGTTACATTTAATTTAACTTTTATTATTAATGTTTTGAAGAAGTGGGTCCCCTCAATAGTAAATGGTTCACTTATCTTTATTTCCCAACTTCTAATGTTTGTTTAATAATAAAACACTCTAAAATGAATATCCCAAAAAATATATTTTTACTGAAAAGGATTGTCGTGCTTTCATGCCACAACATATCTATCAAGAACCAGCATAAAAGTACGATTCTGTGCACATGTATAGGAAAATAAATATAAACAAAAAATATCACATATCCACCTTATACTTCTCTTCCTTTCCAATAAAAAGCATGCATCATAAAGAGACAAATAGCCATAGAAAAATCTTTGTGCCTCCTAGCATCATGTATATATAAGCCATAAAAATCAATATTTACATAGCTCAACCATATATATACAACAACATGTAGTCCTCCATTCATACATGCCATGAACCCAACATAATGTTGTAAAAAAAATACCTTATTGAGAACAAAACATGTATAGAGAATTGTTATATGTATCAAAGTGTATTAAAGATGAGATTATAATGTTATACTGTGAATGCTGAAATATAAGAAGTGTATAATGAAATATAAATTGTGTATGTAATGATGTCGAGGCTACAAACTAGACTACTAAATGTGAAAGTGCTCTTGATATAAAAACACACATTATACAAACATTGTCTATCTTCCATCAATCAAAAATCATGTTTTATGTGGGAAGTAATGATTCTTTTCCTCTATTATTTTTCCTCCGATTATGCCCACATTTTCTAAAAAAATCGTGTTGCGTAAAGAAATTTATCATGTCAATTTTATAAACAAAGTAATAAATTATCTATGTATGTTATTACTAATGCAAGCGTATAAAAAACATGACATAGGGAAATAATGTTTGCAAGGGAAGGGGAAAAAATCATGTGTGCATTAACTAAGATACTATGGTAACATATTAAACAAAAATTTAGACTAAAAATTTTCTTTGAAATAAATTTTTTTTATAATATTACTAGAATATATCAATATATAAGCAACCAATGTTGTGACCCCCCTAATTTTCTTGATTGCACCAAGTTATAGCATGATAATTTATAAATAAAGCATTATTAGGACTTCATAAACCCTAAATGGTTAACTTGTTTCTTATAATGTGAGGCAACATAGTAAATTACGTACAATACCACAAACAATGAAATCGTCATTGTGTCTACATGAAGAAAATGTATACAAGATCACAACTATCATTCTAGGATAGGTACCTCTTCCAGACCCAAGACTAAAACACCTGAAGGGTCTGGGAATATATATATATCATGACATTTGTAGAAAAAAATAAAGAAACCTTGCATTTCATGAATGTTTTTATCTTTACATAGATATTTACAAGTTTAAGGAAAGAAATATGGTTAGATATTTACCATTATGCATGACCATATTAAACAGAAGTGACCTTCGACCGACAATGGTGATGAATAGATTTTTGTAATCAAAATATTAGGGCAACACTTTGCTCATTTAATGACATAATCCGAGCTTATGAAGAGAGACCAACAAATGGAGTATAGACTATGCCAATTTGAAATATTTCTATGAGTAATAAAATATGGAACTTGAGAAAGATGCACCATTCTTATGTGGATGACATGATGTACCATTCATATGTCCTACATATACATTAGGCATATTATTCCTCACCCATTTTTTAAGAGCACATGTTGGAATGTGGAATTATGATCAAAACATACTTTATTCATTATGCAATCAGGTGCTTACACTTGTTTTTGTTTGGGTATTCTGACATGTATTATGGGATGAATTGGAAGGAAGATGGATCTTGGTTGTAGTCTTTTTCCATCACCTTAAATGGGGGGTTAATTTCTATCATAGTCCAATGGGACCACCTTTAATGGCCCATGGCTTGAGGAAGGGGTAGTACTTAGAGATCCATGATTGAGAGAGCATGTCCCATCTACCCCTTTTCCATACATATCACTTCACTTTGCACACTATGAGCCCTTACTTTTCATTCCTTCTTTGGGTCAACTAACCATTGGTTCATTGGCATTTTGCATCCACACATCCTCATACCTTAAGTAGGGCATCAAAATGCACCATGGGAGGTCAATGCCACTGAAAGAAATGGAACAAACATATAATGGCCACAAAAAATAAAAGAAAATTAAAAATGCAGATGATGACCTACAAATTAGTATTTGGGAAAATCAAAGCATGAGCTCTACCTTTATCATATGGCCATCACCTAGTTCATGGGACAATGTTTCCCTTTCTCGTAGAAGACTCAGGAACCCTTTCATGTCGTAGCCCCTAATGGAGACTCAAATTCCCATCCTAAAAAGATTAATAACTATTATATATCATACAAATAATCCTTTAGATATGACAAGTAATATAAGAAATAACTAGGAAAAATTAAAAGGAAGTATATAGAGGGGTGGAAAAGAAAAAGTAGAGCTAACTTATGCATCCACGATTGACCCATCCTCACATTTATACACCCAATATGAGGTATGGAGTCATAGGTTGTCCCTTTGACCATGGCACTTAACCATGGAGTTATCCTTTCCCCCCTTCACCCCATCATTACTAACATGGATGCTATCAATCGAAAGGTGGACTAAGGATGTGTCACTTCCCCTTTGGCATTAGAAACACCTAATAGGGTTATCTATTAGCTACTTTGATCTAAAATTTAAAAAGGAATGTGATAAATTATAGATATAACCATAAATACAAATATACAATGTAAATAATACTTCATTTCATTAATATGAAACACTGAAATATGCTTACAAAACATAATGGAAATAAACTAGCTCAAATAATGATAGCTTATCCTTGAGAAGAGATGTGGAAGATACATACATATGATCTGTATTAAAATGGGGCTCAAAGGCCTATTTATTATTGAGAAACAAGGGAAACCCCTAAAAAATAAAAACCCTAACCCTACGAGATGGAAAACCAAGATTTTGTGGGTCCCCTTGGGGTTAGTTGGGAAACCAAATTCCCGAGATCATAACTTGGTCATATTATCTCCATTTTGCATGTACAATACCTTGTTGGAAATATCTCTTTGAGTACTAAAGAATTTGTGGTATATGCTACATACATAAAGCAAAAACAGTGTTTAGGGGGTCAAAACATCTCCAAAAGTTTAGGAAGTGAAAAACTGCTAAAAATGGTAAATGTTGCAATAAATAAGGAAACATATGAAACCTACTGTAGGTATAGGTGGGATAGGTGGGTGGCCATCAATATCCACTGAGATCAGTCCTCCCTCCTTAGGAAACAATGTTCCTCATTTCCTGTAGAGCGTCCATGAGGTGAGGAAATTTTTGTTGAACCTAGTCCCTCATGAACCACTTACCCTCACGAAGGAGATAGCACGCTTCAACAACTCAATATAGTTGGATCCTCTGTTGGCGAGTGTTATGGATATGTGTGTCCATGATTTGATCAACTTTGGCATGTTCCATGCAATATGGGTTTAGCTCTATTGGTGTGATTTGTTCTGCAATGTTAGATGGAAGGGAAGGAAGAATGAAAGTGTGAAGAAAGAAGGGGAGAAAATCACATGAAAAGACTGTTCCAAAGATGCGCATGATGAAGCCTACAGTTGGAAACTGTATCTCGAACTAAGGCCTAAGAAAAAAAGAAATAAGGGAAAACAAAAGATGACTGCTACCACAAAACATAACCTTGGTTCATATTCTGGTGATGAGGCCAAGATTTTAGCCATGGTTACAAATGGAAAAGAATTTGTTGCAAGAACTATTCCATCACATAGTCAAAACAACACTCTAAATGAAGAGTCAAGAATAGATTTGTTTCATGCAAGAGTGATTTCAAATCATACAAAGATAGATGCATTATTTGATAGTGGGTCATAATCAAAATTGATTTCATAAGACTTGGTTAAAAAACTAAACCTTGAAACTGTACCTCATCATAAGCCATATCCGTTGGGTTGGATAGTTACCAATGCAAACTTATAGGTTACAAGGAAGTGTTTATTCAAGTTCGCCATTATTGAAAAGTTGTTAGATGAAGTTGAGTTAGATTTTCCTCCTATCTTGGTGGAACAGGAGGGTTGCCTCCAAGCTCACTAGAATCTGAAGAAACAAAAAGAACCTGAGTGGTATCATACTTACTCTCTACAGGAAAGGTACAATTAACTGAAGGTGAAATTAGGTCAACAGTTTCCTCGACCTGTAATTGGTTAGGTTTATACTCATGAGATTCACATTCGGAGAGAGTGGGTGTGACCGACAGTTGATTTGGGTTAATCACTTCATCAACTAGTGAAGGATTAAGGGAGAGTTTCCTGTAACCAGATGGAAGTTGTTGTGGAGAATCAGGACAATTATCCAACACTTTTTGGGCTTCATATAGATAGGGAAAAAGGTGAACGGGGTAATTCCCTTCACATAACCTACAGGTAAACTTAACTTTACCCTTCTTTACATGAACTTTACTACCACTAGTTGATAGTATGTCACCAGCATGATCTCTAGAAGTTGATGACATAGGATGATGTGAACGAGTAGACCATTCTTCTAAGATTTGAGGAATACCAAAACAATTTCGAAAAAGATGGTCTCCCATACAAAGTTTGCAAGGATATCGAATTTTGTGAGGCTTATCGAATAGTTTCTCATCAGAATTTACATTCGAAGCAATGGTTGTTGGGTTGCTCCTCTGTTGAATTTTCTTCTTCTTCTTCTTCTTATCCACTTGGTTATTAGTGTCAATACTTTCACCAAGTGAAGAGGAAGAAGGGGAGGAAGAAACAACCAATGAAGAAGGTAAAGGGTCAACTTTAGGATCAACTAGAAGTTGATTTTGTCCAGGTGGAGGAATACTAGATTGCAGAGAAATCATGACACTTTGAACCAAGGACGTTGAAAAAAACCATACTGGCAAGCCAATGGTAAATCTTGGAAGGGATAATATAGTCGTATATGGAGCACCAATATTTCAAAAAGGAGGAAAAGGACTAAGATTCCCATCAGAAAATTTCCTTGATCGATGGACTCTGGATTTGTTGTTGTATGTCTCAATCTAAGATCAACTAAGGAGTGACGTGGAGGATGTTGTATGTGGTAAATTAATTTTATTTTAATGAAAATAACATAATAAAACAAAAGAGGGATAATCTAGGAAAAAGGATTACCGAGTAAATGCAAACTACAATATACTACGTTAGTAAACCAAGGACTTAAGATACTTGTAGGCAATCTCCCCAAATGTTGTTTTCAGTGTATCACAGTATACAAGATAGCCAAATTGATTACCTATGGATGGATAAAAAC
Source organism: Pinus taeda (assembly GCA_000404065.3). Taxonomy (NCBI): domain Eukaryota; kingdom Viridiplantae; phylum Streptophyta; class Pinopsida; order Pinales; family Pinaceae; genus Pinus; species Pinus taeda. The sequence goes on from APFE030071382.1 coordinate 19,098, forward strand.
CTAACGTAGTCCTCCCATATATACCCGAAAGTATGTGGAGGCCCAATTCATGTTAGTGTCGTCTAATGCGAAACTGCACAGTGAGAGGATTCCTTTATACTTTTTGTACTATAACACTACCCTACATACCCAAAGGTACGTGGATGAGCTATGATATACTTACGTATGTGGAATGATTTATCGCACTTAGAATGTATCGCAGATAATTAGCAATAGCTGCTATGTTTAATGACGTTGGAACATGTCTTTAGCCTATACCTCTAAATGTTATGTGTTAAGTTACAATGATCCATTTAGCTAATTGAGATAAATTTTCGTTGATCTTGATTAAAATTTTTCCTTCTAGGTTCACCGTGTAATGTTTCCGAAACTCCTAGAGTGCAACTATGATGAGAAACATTCTTTTCATTTAATTTGAAGAATGAAAACCATAGCTAGTGATCCAAATGGATCCATGAAACACTCTCTATGTCTTCAAAGCAATGAAAACCATGCCAAAAACCAAGGAGAATTGCATAAGGGAGCCTTTTAATACACTATCAGGAGGCAAAACCCATGAAATTAATGAAAAGAACAGAGTAATGGAGGCGGAAACAATAATAAACAGTAGTTGTCTGATCTTGCCAAACAATGGTCTAGATCAAATTGACAATCGCAAGCGGTGGTGACCTTCACCAGAGATCGGCAGGATCCACATGAGACTTGCAACAACGATTAGCGGAATCAGTGAGATCCATATAAGGTATGTGATGGCGATCGGTGGAGTTAATCTGGACCGTCAATCAAGTGTGCTTCTCGATGACCCATATTACATCATTATATCGCTATTGGGGGATTGTAAAAGTGCTTACAAATGGCGAAACGGTTATTGTGATGAGCGATTATGATATATCACATCAACGCATCACATCGGAACTATGCACTAGAGTTGGGCTGATAACAATGATAGCAACGATGTCACAGATCCGAAAGGGCTTATTAACAATGTTGAACCATATTTCAAATCTGGAAGGCGGGATTTCACAGTGTTTTAGTGCATTTCCGCAATTTAACATATTGTTTAAAACACAAAGGAATGGGCCCTTTCGATATGCGATAATGACTTGTGGGCAGACCCGATAGGGGAATGAATCACAGTTGAGGAATTTTGAAGTCTGAGATATCGTGTTTTGGTAGAGTTTCTCTATTTTGAACATATTTCCCTGTGTATGGCAAAAAACGACTGTGTTTGGGAATCCAAAGGATTTCAAGGGACCTGGGCACTATGTCGTTACAAAATGGGTGGCCACCTCCTCTCCGAGCATTAAACAATGATTGTATCATGCTGAGAGAGGGATTTGAAGTGGACAAAGGCTGGGGAGACTGAGAGACAGGAACATGAAACAAACATGCAGTGTATTTTTGGCTATAAAGCCACAGACAGAGAGCACAACAAAGAAGGCAGTGTTGCAAGCAAATGTGAGACAGAGTTAGCACAGAGATTGAGAGCTGTGAGGGAGTTGGTGTACTCAAAGGAAGCTTGAGGGATTCAAGTGAAGCTCTTGTGATTGAATATGTTGTGTGTGAGGCTCAAATTGAGCTCACTATTGTAAAAAACTTTGTTTGAAGACTTAATAGAGAGGCCACAACTGAAGTCTGGACCAGGAGTATTGGGTGAACTCCTTATTAAATATGATGTGTTTTTATGTGTTTGTCTATTATAGCCTTCAACTACTTCAAAGTTTATGTATTTCACAATCTGGTCGATCCATTGCATAAAATAACATAGGCACATCCATGCATGTAAGTCCGTAATACCTTATTATTGTCTTAGATCTTATTATCAGATCAATTGGTATTAGAGATTTTGGTTACTAAGGTTAGACAAGCTTGTGTTGGACTGTCAGTGAATGATAACTAGATCAAAGCTTAAATTAGGAGAAGGAGGATTGGTTTAAACTAACCCATAGATTGGTAGAGTCTATCCTAAGAGGAAAATGTGAGAAGAAATTCCCTTGGAATCAAAATCTCAGTTCATGGACAGTTTCATGTCCATGAGAACCATGGTAGAGGAAATGTATAGAGAATTTAAGAAAGGTCGAAGTGGAGATTCTTCCACTTCCAAACAGGACAAAGGAACAAAAGAATCTCTTATAGATGGCCATTCTGAAGGAAAAGGGAAAGGAAAAGAGGTTCCTCTATCCACACCTCCTGATAGCCTTGAACATAAAAAGAGGAAAACATCTTTAATTAAATTAGATGTTAAATTTGATTTTCCTGTCTATGATGGAGAGTTGAATGCAGAGAAGTTAGATAACTGGATTAGGCCGATTTATGTATATTGCAGGGTGCAAAATATTGACTCAGATAGGAGTAAAATTCAGTTGGCCAGCCTACGCCTTGGAAGAACTGCCTTGGTATGGTGGGAAGGCAAGACACAAGCTGACTTGAAGAAGCATGGTAAAATTCTTTCTGTGTGGAGTGAATTTGTTTATGCAATTAAAAAACAATTCTATTTGCTAGCTTATATGCAGCAAGCTATGATGAGCTGGCAAACTCTTCACCAATTAAAATGGCAAAGTGTACAAATCTACACTCAAGAATTTAGAAAAAGAGCTTTGATTCTAGGCATTTCTTTAGACTCACTTGAAACTTTGATGAAATATATAGGTGGTCTACATAGTTATTTCAGACATACCATTCTCATTTTTAACCCTAGTAGCATAGATGAGGTATCTGTTCAAGCTACCCATCTAGAGGCTAGAGGAAAGAATGTGAACCCAGAGATTGGTGGATCATCAAAACCCACTACAAGTAAGAACAAGGAAAAGAGGAAGTAGAGATGGAAAGAGAAGAAGGCCAATGTTGTACAAAAGGCCAAGCCTTCATGCACTCACTGTAAGAACGATGGACATGATGATGAACATTGATGGTCCTTGCATCCAAAGCTGAAACCCAAGAAGTTTGATGGCAAGAAGAAGAAGGTTGCTGCTTCCATACAAAATGATTTGGGGTTAGACTCAGGTGATGAAACAACAATCACAACCATAGGTATAAAAGGTAAAAATTTTGAAGCATATACTATTAATTGTACACAAACTATTGATAGTGAAGAAAATGAGAGAAGAAGACACAAGCTTTTTCACATTAGAGTTATTTACAAACTTCAAAATATTGATGCTTTGTTTGATAGTGGCTCACAAGTAAACTTAATTTCCGAAGAAATTGTGAAGAAGCTAGAATTACTAACCACACCTCACAAGAAGCCATATCCATTAGGTCGGTTATGTGATAAAGCAAAGCTACAAGTGACTAGAAAATGTAAACTTAGGTTTTCCATTGGTTCAACATTTGTAGATGAGGTTGAGTTAGATGTAATTCCCTTGGATATATGTGGGATTGTTTTAAGAAGTCCTTACTTGTATGATAGAAAAGAAAATTTCTATAGAGATGAAAATAAATATCAACTTGTTAAATATGGAATAGGATATACTATAAGATCTCACAAACTCAAAAATAATTATACTCTCACAAACTCAGGGTAGATGAAAAGGATTGTAAATTCATGCAAGAAATTTTTACTGATGGTTGTAAAGGAAACTAAGCCTGATAAAACCAATGTATTTGAAGGCTGTGATGCTAAACAACAAGCTAATTTAGAAAAAGTTGTTTCAAAATATGATATTTTATTTCAAGAACCTAAAGGTCTGCCACCCAAAAGGGAAATTGTACATGATATTAATTTGTAGCAAGATGCTCCATTACCTAACATCAGAATCTAAAAGTTATCCGCTTTAGAGAATGCAGAAATTAAGAATCAAGTACAAGAGCTGCTCGTGAAAGGGTTCATAAGACTAAGCACATCGCCATGCAAATCTCCAATAGGTTGGTGAGAAAGAAGGACTGTTTCTGGAGGATGTGCATTGACTATAGAGCACTGAATAAAATAACGATCAATAATTTCTACCCCCTTCCTTGCATAGATGATCTATTGTATCAGCTAAAAGAGGTTGTTTACTTTTCCAAGTTGGACCTACGTAGTGGTTACTATCAGGTCAGAGTAGTAGAGAAAGATGCATGGAAGACTTCATTCAAAATGAAGCAAGGGCTGTATGAATGGCTAGTTATTCCTTTTGGCTTAACTAATGCTCCTGCGACTTTCATGAGAGTAATGAATGATGTACTGACGCCTTTTATTGACGATTTTGTAATTTTATATCTAGATGACATTCTTGTATTCAGTAAAACATGGGAAGAACATTTAACACATGTAAAGCAGAGTCTAGATGTTTTGAAGCAAGAAAATCTCTATGTTAGATTATCAAAATGTGAATTTGGTAAAACATCTTTGAATTATTTGGGTCATATTGTAGGGGGTGGAAAACTGAAGATAGATCCCTCTAAGGTTGCAGCCATTGCAAATTGGCCTAAACCCAAGTCTGCTATAGAAGTTAGAAGCTTCCTAGGGGCAACACAACATTGGACAAAGTTTATTGCTAACTTTTCCTTAATTGCAACACCCTTACATGCTTTGAAAAGATTGAACAAGGTGTTTTAGTGGGTAGGCAAAAAACAGAAAGCCTTCGACACTTTGAAAGAAAAAATTAGTTCAACACCAATACTAGCATTGCCAAATCTACAACAACCATTTGAGATCGAAACAGATGCTAGTGATTATGCCATGGGAGTAGTGTTGATTCAACATGGTAAACCCATATGCTACCATTCTAAGAATTTTAATTCTACAGTAGTTAATTATCCTGCATATGATAAAGAACTATATGCATTAATAATTAATAATATATAATAATAATAATAATAATAATTAATAATAATAATATTTATATAATAGTAATTTAACTCATAATAACAACAATGATCCAATAATAATTAGAATGTGATAAGGGAATTAATGATGTGTATTTTTTTAAATGGACCACCTAGTTATGATTCTTTATATTAATATATTTAATAATATAAATCATTAATATAATAATATATAATTAATAATAATTAGTTAATATAATTATTATTATTATTAGGCTTTATTATCAACCATGTATTTATTTAGTATTTTTAATATTTGTCTTAGGGTTTGTATTACATTGGGTTTAGAAATTAGTCTCTTTTGTTTAATGTTATTTCCATGGGTTCATAATCCCTTGAGATTTTTAGTATTAAATTGTTTAATTGTTATTTTCCATTGGCGTTCATAATCCCTTGATATTTTAGTATTAAATTCCTTTAGGTTAATAAAATATAAATATTTATTTATTATAATAATATAATAAATATATTAATTAATATAATAATAATACAACTATTAGTTGTAGTTATTTATTATTATTATTATTATTACCCAAGGGGTTAATACTAAAATCCCAAGGGATTATGAACCCGAGGGAATAATATTAAACAAAAGGGAATAATGTTATAAACCCAAGGAATTAATGAACCAAAGGGATAAATATTAAAAACCTAAGGGATCAAGAAGAGCAAGAGATTCATATTAAAAACACAAGAGATTAATAAATCTTACCCCGATTGATATTATAAACCCAAGTTAATAATAAACCCAAAGGATTAATACCAAAACCCCAAGGGATTATGAACCCAAGGAAACAATATTAAACCCAAGGGACTAATATTATAAACCCAACATTGGTAAACCCTAATATAAATATTAGAAAGACTAAAATAAACATAATTTATTTTCATGGTGAGACAATCCTTGTCATAATGTAACATTCAACCATGGCTGCCTATAATTGTCAATGGTTGACCACGATTGATATTATAAACCTAAGGGAATAATAAACCCAAGGGATTGATATTATAAACCCAAATGAATAATAAACCCAAGGTATTAATACGAAAACCCCAAGGGATTGTGAACCCGAGGGAATAATATTAAACCCAAAGGACTAATATTATAAACCCAATGTATATAAACCATAAGATAAATATTATAAACACTAAAATAAACATGATTGACCATCATTTATTTTCATATTGAAACAATCCTTATCACAATTCCGTGTTGGACCATGGTTAACTAATGTTGACTTCATAATAAACCATGGTTGACTACAGAATAATAAATCCAACCAATTGATATTACAAGCCCAAAGGAATAATAACCCCAAGGGATTAATACTAAAATCCCAAGGGATTATGAAACTAAAGGAATAATATCAAACTCAAGGGGATAATATTAAAAACCCAAGGTATATAAACCCTTAGTGGAGACAATTTGTTTCATAATGTGAGATCGGACCATGATTGACCACAGTTGACCATGGTTAGTTATGGTTGACCATGATTGATATTATAAACTAAGTTAACAATAAACCCAAGGGATTGATATTATGAACAAAAGGGAAACATAAACCCAAGGGATTATGAACCCAAGGGAATAATATTAAACCTAAGGTACTAATATTAGAAACCTAACATTGATAAAACCAAATATAAATATTACAAACACTAAAATAAACATGGTTTATTTTCACGGCGAGACAATCTTTGTCAAAATGCGAAATTCAACCATGGTTGACCATGGTTGGCTATGATTCAAAATGGTTGACCCTCATTGATATTATAAACCTAAGGGAATAATAAACTCAAGGGATTGATATTATAAACTCAGAGGAATAATAAAACTAAGAGATTAATACTAAAACCCCAAGGGAGTAATATTAAACCCATGGGACTAATATTATAAACCCAACATTGGTAAACACAAATATAAATACTACAAACACTAAAATAAGCAAGGTTTATTTTAATGGTGAGACAATCCTTGTCACAATGTGACATTCAAACATGATTGACCATGGTTTGCTATGATTGACAATGGTTAACCATGATTGATAATATAAACCTAAGGGTTTCATAAAACCAAGGGATTGATATTATAAACCCAAATGAATAATAAAATCAACGGATTAATACTAAAACCCAAAGGGATTATGAACCCAAGGGTATAATATCAAACCCAAGGGACTAACATTATAATCCCAACATTCGTGAATCGAAACATAAATATTACAAACACTAAAATAAGCATGGCTTATTTTCATGGTGAGATAATCCTTGTCACAATGTGACATTCAATCATGGTTGACCATGGTTGGCTATGATTGACAATGGTTGACCATGATTGATATTATAAACCTAAGGGAACAATAAACCCAAGGGATTGACATCATAAACCCAAAGGAATAATAAACTCAACAGATTAATACTAAAACCCCAACGGATTATGAACCCAAGAGAATAATATTAAACCTAAGGGACTAATATTACATACCCAACATATATAAACCCTAAGATGAATATTATAAAACTAAAATAAACATGATTGACCATCATTGATTTTCATATTGGGACAATCCTTATCACAATTCCATATTGGACCATGGTTGACATCATAATAAACCATGGTTGACTCGAGAATAATAAACCCAAGCGATTGATATTATAAACTGAGAGAACAATAAACCCAAGGGATTAATACTAAAATCCCAAGGGATTATGAACTCGAGGGAATAATATTATACAACCAAGGTATAGATACCCTCAGATAAATATTAAAAATACTAAAATAAACATTGTTGAATTAATAAACCCTAAGAATTAATATTTTAAACTCAAGGGATTAATAAACCAAAGGGATTATTAATATTATAAATGAAGGGAACAATAAACCTAAGGGATTAATACTAAAGCCTCAATTGTTTATGAACCTAAGGGAATAATATTAAAGCCAAGGGATTAATATTATAAACCCATGGTATATAAACCCTAAGTGGAGATAATTTTTTTAATAATGTGAGATCAAATGATGATTAACCATAGTTGACCATGGTTCGTTATGGGTGAACATGATTGATATTATAAACCCATGTTAATAATAAACCCAAGCAATTGATATTATGAACCCATGGAAAACATAAACCCAAGGGATTAATACTAAAACTAAAGGGACTATGAACCCAAGGGAATAATATTAAACCCAAGGGAATAATATTAAAAAACAAACATTGGCAAACCCAGATATAATTATTACAAATACTATAATAAATCAGGTTCATTTTCATGGTGGACATTGCTTGTCACAAAGAGACATTCAGTAATGGTTGGCTATAATTGACAATGGTTGACCATCATTGATATTTTAAACCTAATGGAATAATAAATATAAGGAATTGATATTATAAACCGAAATGAAGAATAAACAGAAGGGATTAATGCTAAAACTCCAAGGGATTATGAACCCAAGGGAATAATAGTAAACCCAAGGGCCAAATATTATAAACCCAACATTGGTAAACCGAATATAAATACTACAAATACTAAAATAAACATGGTTTATCTTCATGGTGAGACAATCCTTGTCACAATGCGACATCCAACCATGGTTGACAATGGTTGACCATGATTGATATTATAAACCTAAGGGAATAACAAATCCAAGGAATTGATATTATCAAGCCAAAGGAATAATAAACCCAAGGGATTAATATTAAAGCCCCAATATATTATAAACCCAAGGTAACATTATCAAACCCATGGGACTAATATTATAGGCATAACATTGTTAAACTCAAATATAAATATTACAAACACTAAAATAAACATGGTTTATTTTCATGAAGAGATGATCCTCGTCAAAATGTGACATTCAACCATGGTTGACCATTGTTGGCAATGATTGACAATCGTGGACCATGAGTGATATTATAAACCTAAGGGAATAATAAACCCAAAGGATTAATATGAGAAACCGAAAGGACTAATAAACCCAAGGGATTATGAACCCAATGGAATAATATTAAACCCAAGGGACTAATATTATAAATCTAACGTATACAAACCCTAAGATAAATATTATAAACACTAAAATAAACATGATCGACCATCGTTGATTTCATATTGAGACAAAACTTATCAAAATTCCATGATGGACCATGGTCGACATCATAATAAACCATGTTTGACTCGGGAATAATAAACCCAAGTGATTGATATTATAAACATAAAGGAAAAATAAACCCAAGGGATTAATACTAAAACCCAAAGGGATTATTAACCTAAGGGAATACTATTAAACAAAAGGGACTAATAATATAAATCCAAGGTATACAAACCCTAAGATAAATATTAAAAATACTAAAATAAACACGGTTGAATTAATCAACCCTAATAATTAATATTTTAAACTCCAGGGATTAATAAACCATAGGGATTATTAATACTATAAAACAAAGGAACTAATAAACCCAACCGTTTAATATTAAAAACCCAATGAATTAGTGAACCCAAGGGATACATATTGAAAACCTAAGAGATCAAGAAGCCTAAGGGATCGATATTACAAACATAAGAGATTAATAAAGCTAACCATAATTGATATTATAAACCCAACCTAATAATAAACCCAATGGATTATGAACCCAAGGGAATAATATTAAACCCAAGATACTAATATTATAACGCCAACATTGGGAAACCCCAATATACATATTACAAACACTAAAATAAAGATGGTTTATTTTCATGGTGAGAAAATCCTTGTTACAATGCGACATTCAACTATGGTTGACAATGGTTGGATACGATTGATAATGGTTGACCATGATTGGTATTGTAAACCTAAGGGAATAAGAAACCCAAGGGATTAACACTAAAACCCCAAGGAATTATGAACCCAAGGGAATAATATTAAATGCAAGGGACTAATATTATAAACTCAACGTATATAAACCTTAATATGAATATTATAAACACTAAAATAAACATGACTGACCATCATCGTATTTCATATTCAGACAATCCTTATCACAATTCCATGTTGGACCATGGTTGATCATGGTAGAACATGGTTGTTTACAGTTGACCACTATTAAATAATATTAAACCCTAGGAATATGAGCCCTTAGATTGATAAGTCGAAAGGATTGATATTATAAACCCAAGGGAATAACAAACCTAAGGGATATAAATTATAAACCAAACAAATTTAAACCCTAACATGACTATTATAAACCCTAAAATAAACAGGGCTCACCATTGTTGATTTCCATATTAGATTAATCTATTGTGATATTGACATAAGCATAAATAGTTGGAAAAATATTTAATCCTTAATATTAGGGTTTTATATAACGAAGGGATTATCAATATTACAAACCCGAGGCATTAATATTATAAAAATAAATTATTAACAAAATCAAGGGGTCAATATAGCTAAGGAATCAATAAACCCAACAACCTAATATTAAAAACCCAAATGATTAATAAACCAAAGGAATTAATATTTTAAGGTCATGAGATTAATAAAACGAAGGGATTAAATGATAAACCAAAGGAATTACTAATACTAAAAACTTGAAAAATGAAGAAACCCAAGCATTTTATTTTATAAACCTAAGGAATTAATAAATCCAAGGGAAAAATATTAGAATCCCAAGGGATAAAAAATGGCAAGGGACCAATATTAAAAAACAAAAGGTATTAATAAAACATAGGAATTAATATTTTAAACCTAATGGATTCATCAAAGCACATGACTATGAATATTATAAACCTAATGGATCAATAAACCCTAGGGGTTTTTAATATTATGAAAGCAACATGTTAATAAATTGAAGGGGCAAACATTGTAAACACAAGGCATTAATATTAAAACTTAGGACTATTATTTAAACCTTAATAGTGGGGATTAATAAACCAAAGGGAATAAATGATAAACCCATGGAATTATTAATATTACAAACTTAAAGAACAAGTAAACCTAATCATTTAATATATAAACCCAAGGAAACCGTAAACCGAAGGGACATAGTAAACTCAAAAGAATAATATAATAAGCACAAAGGAGTAATAAACACGAAGAATTAATAATCCCAACAAACGAATATAAGAACGGAAGAGATTAATAAAACCTAAGAATTAATATTTTAAACTTAAGGGATTAATAAACCATAGTGATTATTAATTTTGTAAACCCAAGGAACTAATAAACCCAACTGTTTAATATTATAAAGCCAATGAATTAGTGAACCAAAGGGATAAATATTAAAATCCTAAGGGATCAAGAAGCACAAGTGATCGATATTACAAACACAAGAGATTCATAAAGCCTAGGAATTAATATTCTAAGAAAAAAGGATTATTAAACTTGCATTCTTATTAATATGATAAATGGAAGCGATCAATAAACCTTAGACATTGTTAGTGTTATAAACCTAAAGAATAAATAAACTAAAGGGATAGACATTATAAAACTAATGGATTAAACTGTTAATATTGGGGTTTAATAAACCGAAGGGATTATTATTGTTATAAATCCAACGGATTATTAATATTATAAATAAAAGGGATGAATAAACCCAATGCATTTTTTGTTTTATAATCCCAAGGCATTAATATTATAAAAATAAATGTTTAATAAACCCAATCAATCAATAAACCCAAGGAATAAATAAACCCAACAAACTAATATTAAAATCTTAAACAATTAATAAACCCCAGTAATTAATATTTTAAAGTCAAGGGATTAATAAATTGAAGGTATAAAATTATAAACCGAAGGAATTATCAATATTATAAACTCAAAGAACAAATAAACCCAAGGGTTTAATCTTCAAAACCCAAGACAAAAATATTATAAACCTACGGATCAAAAAATGCAAGGGATCAATATTAAAAAGGGAAAGGATTGATATTTTAACCCCAATGGATTAAAAAAAAAAGGATTGATATTTTAACCCCAAGTGTCTTTAGGACACCTTGAAAGGAGTGAAGTCTATTGGTCCTTCGAAGAGGCTGAAGAGGAAAAGTGTGCTACCTAAGCAATTTTGTAGTTATGTAGCCAAAACAAATAGAAGTAGCTAAAACAATATTTTATGAGATGTAAGCTACTTCAATGTGTCGAACCTATGTTCATACGTTTTTATATGAAGGAAGACTTACGTATACGCTGTTTGAAATTCCGAACCAGCATGGATACGTGTCTTTGGTATACTGAACATGCATAGAAATCTGTAAAAGATGATTTAACCTTTACAACTATTTAAACATCAGTTATACCAAAATCTCAACAGATTTACAGATTATGACATGCATCAATTATAAAAGCTCAAAACCACACAAAGATACTTATCTTCAAACCTTAAGATCTTGACCCATCAATAGAACTTATCCTTCTTCAAGCGGTCAGGTTCCTCCTTGATTCAGATCTAGATATGCACCTTAACCCAATGACCAATATTCTAGATCTTGTTCTTCATTAGATATTCAATACTTGAGTGCATTTTCCTAATGATATCCTCTTCCTTTTATAGTCTTAGGCCTTACTCAATACCATGGTCCAAAACCACTTCGAAAAAATGCCTTGGACCAATTACCTGGGGTCAACACTTCGGATGGTACCTTGGACCAATACCATGGGTCAAAATACCATGGTCCAAATACCATGGACCAAAACCATGGGTCAAAATACCATGGTCCAAATACCATGGACCAAAACCAAATGTACGTGCCTTTCCTTGTGTGAAACTGCATGTATACACATACATGCCTTTTGGTCAGCGAACCCACGTGTATACGTAGCTTGGTCAAGGGGAACCTATGTATATCTCCTTTTCCTTCATTCTGTGAGCCTGAACTATGATCTATCATCTGAGTGAGTTGCCATCAATGACAACACTTGTGTCATAGTGCGAAACGTGTGTCATAATGCCAACAATATCCCCCTTTGGACTTGATGGCAACCCCAAGTCACTCTCCCCCTTTTTCATCAAGGGCAATGGGTTATGCTCCCCCTGAGTACGTGTTGAATTCTCTGATATGCTGAAGTGTATTGTTCATGCTCCCCCTAACTATAAGAAAGGTCTGCAAAAAGATGTTCTACAAGAAGAACATGACTGTATGCGTCATAAATGACCTTCCTATCACCAAATACTCATACATACATCCATCTCCCAACCAAGTGGGGATATACCAAGTTGACTCATCCACCCAACCAAGTGGGGATACACCAAAATTTTGATAGATGATAAAACAAGAACATTATATCATCCATCCCAGCCATAGTGGGGAAACAAAATAGGCCGTTACATGACCTTGATAATAAAAGATATACATAACATAGAGACAAAATATCTAAGACAAGACTATGATTGTCATTAGCAGCATTTGTCAATCACCATCCAGACCAGCAACCATGAACTCCCTCTACACCTATTCCACCTGAATCAAAAACAATTGTGAAATTGTACCAAGATCTTCTAAGATAATGCCAACAATGCATTATTAGAAGTATATGCTCCCCCTGAGCCTGTGCCAGATGATCGCTGTACAACCCATATCAAACTCTTTTCATCCTGAGTCTGGCGCACTGATATTCTTCAAACCAACATATATGTAGTTGTATCCACAACAACTGGCGTATGTACATAGATACGCTTCATGAAACTTGCGTACAACCACTGTTCTCTGAAATAGATAAGTGTCAACGACAATATGATGCATCAACTACTCCCAGCTTCTATCTGAGTTATTCAAATGTTTCTTTGGGTAGTGGTTTGGTGAATATAACAACAACCTATTCCTTGGAGGGAACACACTCCAATTTGACCTTTTTCTCAAGCGCTTGTTCTAAGAGAAAATGATATTTGATAGGTATGTGCTTGTTCTTGGAATGCATGATTGGATTATTTGAAATACTGATTGCACTTGTATTATTAGATAGAATGGAGATGGGTGGAGTACATCTGATCTAAATTTCTTGCAATGTTTGCATCATCCAAAGGATTTGTGTGCAACAAGATGCATCAGCCACATATTCTACTTCAGCTATAGATAATGCAATTGAAATTTGTTTCCTGCTGAACCAAGACATTAATCTGGAACCCATATAGAATGCACCACCACTAGTGTGTTTTCTATCATCCACGCTTCCTACCAAATTTGCATCTATATATGCATGAAGTGCAAGATTTGTATCTCTAGGATACCATAAACCAAAGTTTTATGTTCCTTGAAGATATTTGAAAATTTGTTTTACTATCTGAAGATGTGATTCCTTTGGATTTGCTTGGAATCTTCCAACTATTCCCACTGCATGCATGATGTCTGGTTAGGTACCTGTTATATAAAGCAAACTACCAATCATGGATCTATAGGTTGGTTGATGTATTGCTGCTGATTCATCATTTGAGTTGAGGCTACATCCTGTTACCATAGGGGTACATACAAGTTTAGAATATTCCATGCCATATTTCTCCAAGATATGCTTGAGGTACTTGGTTTGTGATAGAAAAATACCATCTTTAAAACTAAGAAAATATGTGAGCTCACCAAGCAGGGACATTTCAAATTCTTTCTGCATTACCAAAGCAAAGTTTTGACTCATGTCTTCTTCATTGCTACCAAAAATGATATCATCAACATACATAACAAGTATTAGCAATTTATCATTTTCATTTTTTATATATAGATTGATATCAGCAGATCCTTTTGAAAAACCTTGTTGATGAAGGTATTTGTCAAGATGATAATACCAGGCCCTTGGAGCTTGTTTTAGACCATAGAGGGCCTTACTGAATCTGCATACAAGTTTTGGGCCATTTCCAAGGATGAATCCGTCTAGTTGCTCAATATATACTTCTTCTTCTAGGTCTCCATTAAGAAAGGCAAATTTCACATCCATTTGATATACTTCGAACTTCTGAAATCTAGAAAGAGCAAGGAACATTCTTATGGCTTCAATTCTATGAACAGGTGCAAAAGTTTCTTCAAAGTCTATACCTTCTTGTTGAGCACACCCTTTACAAACAAGTTTGGCCTTATTTCTAATAACTTCTCCATTTTCATTCAGCTTGTTTTTGAATATCCATTTGGTTCCTATGAAGTTCTTATCATTAGATCTATGAACCAATTCCCAAGTATTATTCTTTTCAATCTCCTCAAGTTCTTCATTCATGGCCTTGACCCAACATTCATCTTTGCATGCTTCATTTACATTTTGCGGTTTGGCAGAGGAAAACAATGCTAGATAGCTTGAAGCTTTCGTAATAGTTCTTCTTGTCTGCACACCTGCCTCTTTTTGCCCCAAAATTTGAGTCTCTATATGGTTCTTCTAAACATAACTAGATGGAGTCTTTTCTTCTACCCTTATCTATTCTTCTGGTACCTCATTGGTTTCTCCTTCAGAATTAGTCTGATTTCATGTGGAAGGATAGTCCTCATCTTCTTGATAATCTTTAGTTTTTACCTACTTCGGATTTTTTCATGCTTCATCAACCACAACATCAATAATTTCAACAATTTTCCCAAGTTTCTTATTATAACACTTATATACTTTACTTTGGGAAGAGTAACCAAGGAGAATGCCTTCATTTGCTCTAGGTTCAAACTTGCCAAGTTTTTCATTAGTCCTTTTGATGTAGCATTTGCTTCCAAAAATTTTGAAGTATTTTACAGTAGGAGTATTACCATACCAAAGTTCATGTGGAGTTTAAGTGTTGTTTACCAGGACATTTGTTTTATTGAGAATAGTGACAGAAACAAATGCAACTTCACCCCAGAAGGTTGCAAGAGTTCCAGATTCATCTAGCATAGCACGAGCCATTTGTTGAATAGTTCTGCCATCCTTTCTACCACTGCATTTTGTTGAGGAGTTCTTGTGATAGATAATTCCCTTCTTATTCCATGTTCTTCACAGAAGTTGAAGAATTCATCCGAGAGAAATTCCCCTCCTTGATCAGACCTGAGGCATTTGATTTTTCAATCTGATTCATTTTCAACCAAAGCTTTGAAGGCTTTGAAATTTTTGAATGCTTCATCTTTATGCTTTAGAAGTCCTATCCAACACATTCTGGAAAAGTCGTCAATGAACAATATGAAGTATTCTTCTCCATGAGGTGACTTTTTCCTAGATGGACCACATAAATTAGTGTGAACAAGTTCAAGAGGCTTACTAGCTGATCGTTCCTTTTTAGGGAAATGTGTTCTAGTTTGCTTACCAAATTGACGTGATTTGCATATTGTATTTTCATGGAATGTGGATATCTAGAAGATCATGAACTACCTAGTATCTGCATGCTTTTCTTATTTGAGGGAAGCTTCGATGCCCTAGTCTTCTGTGCCATAGCTAGTGTTCATCATTTTTGCTTAGATAGCACTATTGTTGTCCTCCTTTGAGCATGTACAAGTTGTTTAGAGTTCTAGACCTTTGATCACTGTTTCTCTTGTATCAAGCTCACGAACAACACATCCATTTGATCGAAATACTACTTCATTTCCTTGATCACACATTTGACTGATACTTAATAGGTTATGCTTATGACCATCAACATACATAACATTTCCATCTTTAACCTTTTCTTTTAATAAAACAGAGCCTTTACCTTTTATGACAGCAGGAGTTTCATTTCCAAAAGAGACCTTATTTTCCTTTTCTAAGGAATTATATGACTGATGTTTTTCTTTGTCACCTCTCATGTGTTTTGAGCATCCACTGTCGATATACCGCTGATTTTCTTGTCCTTCTGCATACCAGGATATTCCACATATTTCTGTTTGTGGTTCCTTCTTTCTCCATGTTTTAGGACCCAATGAATATTGCTCCTTCTGAGATGTTTGTCGAAATTTACTCTTGCATTCAAAATATTCATGACTGAAGTTGTTACAAATAGAGCATTCAATTTCATTTTCAAGAGCAAAAAAGTTATTGTAGGTCCTTTTCAGGATCCCAACCACATTCCTTTGATTTCGTGCTTCTCTACTCATGATGGTCTTGTAAGAAACACATTGAGCAACTTTGTGTCTAAAGTTATGACATGAAAAACATTGGCCATTAAAGAAATTCCTGCGACTATCCAATGTATTGACTTGATGGTTTTAGTTTCCATTGACATTCATTATTGAAGCAAATTGAGAATGATTTACCTGTGGTTGGTTATAGATTTTGTTCATTCTTGAAGTGGATTGAACCCGATTTACCTGGTGATCTACTTTATGCCTTTGCTGACTATTGTCAACCTATTCACTTCCCCTTGTTGCGTCATGATAGCTTTTGGAGGTTGATGGCTTCTGTGCTTGAGATGCTTCTTCAGTATATCCAAGACCTATCTTTATCAGAGGAGAATGCTACACTTTGATAATTTCATGTAAAGTTTCTGATCCTTTAGCAAACTTGAGATTGAGAGCTTTTGTTTTCTCAATGTCCTTTCTTAGACCCACAATTTCACATTCTAATTTTTCATTGTGTTTTTCCCTTTCAGCAAGTTGGAATGTCAGAGCATATATAATCATACTCTTTTCTTCTAAACATATTTTAAGTTTATAAAATTCTTCATAGAGAACATCTTCATCTAAAGCATCCAAGAAATCATCATCTTCAAAAGCCATCAAAAGTCTATAGTCGTTGCCATGTTCATCTTCATCACTATTTGATAAACCATCGCTATCTTCATGCGTATAGTATCTCTTCTTACTTAAATTTTGTTTTCTATTCCATTTTTCCTGTTCCTTACCTTTAGCAAGCTTATCTTTACGAATACATTTGGCTACATAATGACTGACTCTTCCACAGGGAAAGCATTTGAAAGGTAGTTTACCTCTAAATCTTCCAGAACCCTGTTGAAGGTTCTTGACAAAGTTTGCTTCTTCCTCTCCTTCTGAAATGTGTCCTGATTCATTGATCTCTTCTCTTCCTGAAGCCTTGAATGCAACTTCTCTCATATTTGATGGACCTCATTTTCTCATTTCAACAACAATTAGGATTTCGTGCATCTGTTTCATAGTCATACTCTGAAGATCCTGCTTTTATTCTATGGCAGAAACGTTTGATTCAAACTTAGAAGACGAGGATCTTAAAACCTTTTCAACTAAAGTAACTTATTTTATCTCTTCACCCAAGCTTTTCATGTGATTAACAATCTCATCTATATGTAGGAAGTAATGAGCTATACTTTCATCATTGTGCATTTTGAGAGTTTCATATTGAATTCTGAGAGATTGTAGTTTTGCACGTTTTACCTGATTGTCTCCTTCCTAGCTTAGAATGATCTTGTCCCATATTTCTTTGGTGGTTTTGAGCTACATAACCTTGAAAAATTATGATTTTGGTAGACTCCCGAATAGTGTATTGACAGCCTTTTCATTTCTTTCATATTGCTTTATATCTACCATATTTGTAGGAATTGTTGATGGAAATGTATATCCTCCTTCCACAATTTCCCAAACATCTATTCCAATAGATTGAAGATAGGCTATGGTTCTTACCTTCCAATAGATGAAGTTTCTCCCATCAAAGATTGGTGGTCTAATGGATCCTTGTCTTTCGTAGCTGCCCATGATGATAGATCTTCCTTCAAGTGATCAAGCTTCTTTTGAAGGACCTGCTCTGATACCAATTTTTGGAAATAATACTTGGGGGGGTGTGAATTAGTATTATCAAGTTAAAAATATTTCATTTCCATAAATAGATTTATATACGCTACTTCTATTAATTCAATGTGCGTGTATATGCAACTGTGTTCAGAGAAACCAACGTATGCCTTGAAAAATTATAATTTAGTTAGTTGATATTTAATATATGTATGAGAACCATATAAACAGTAATCATGTGTAGTAAAAAGAACATGCAATCACACACACGAACACAAGATATAAGGTGGAAACCCAATGTGGGTGAAAACCACCTACTATAGTTCTCTCTCTCTTTCCTTAATAAGAAGCTTCTTTTTACAAATTTTGTACTGTTGCAGTCTTATAGCAGTGCGTAGGCTTCTACCTGCAGAAGGCTACAACCTTTTCTCATTCTCCAACTTTTCTTGGAAGGGAGCTACAACCCCCTTAGCTCTTGTACTAGCTAATGTGTTTACTAGTACGTACGTGTTGATCTATAGATGGCTACAACCTTCTCTTTTCTTCCAGGGACAACATTTCATAAATTTTTCAGAATGAATCCATCAATAACATAAATCAAACATCAAATATATCTACATCAACCAATCTCCTTTGTACCAACCAAAACTGAATCAAACAATCACTTTTCTAAATGCTATAACGAGAATATAGTAATAGTAAATAGAACCCAATCGAGAACCCAGAACACTGCAACATCAAACAAAAGTAGATAAAACAATATTTTATGAGATGTACGCTACTTCAATGTGTCGAACCTGTCTTCATATGTTGTTATATGAAGGTAGACCTGCGTATACGTTGTTTTGAAATGTTGAACCAACGTGTATACATGTATTTGCTATAATGAACCTATATATAGATCTGTAAAAGATGATTTAACCTTTGCAACTATGCAGACATCAATTATACCCATATCATCAGATTTACAGATTATGACATGCACCAATTATAAAAGATCAAAACCACACAAAGAAATTTCTCTCCAAGCCTTAAGATCTTGACCCATCAATAGAACTTATCCTTCTTCAAGCACTCAAGTTCCTCCTTGATTTAGATCTAGCTATGCATCTTAACCCAATGACCAGTATTCTAGATCTTGTTGTTCATTAGATATTCAATACTTGAGGGTTTTCCTAATGATCTCCTCCTCCTTTTATAGTCTTAGGCCTTACTCAATACCATGGTCCAAAACCACTTAGAAATAATACCTTAGACCAATTGCCTGGGGTCCACAATTCGGACAAGATACCTTTGACCAATACCATGGGTTAAAATACCACGGTCCAAATACCACAGACCAAAACCAAATGTACACACCTCTCCTTGTATGAAAGAGCATGTATACGCATACATGCCTTTTGGTCGGCGAACCCACATGTATATGCAGGTTGGTTAAGGAGAACCTGTGTATATCTCTTTTTCCTTCATTCTATGAGCTTGAACTATGATTTCTCATCTAAGTGAGTTTACATCAAGGACAACAACTATGTCATAGTGACAAACCTATGTCATAATGCCAACATGTTGATTATGGTTTGGACTATAGGTGGGGAGATGCTGTGAGGTTGGTAGGTTACACAGATGCAGATTGGGCAGGTTGTGCTTCTGACAGGAAAATCACTCCAAGGTGTTGCTTTGGATTGGGTTCAACAATTGTGTCATGGTTCAATCAAAAGAAAAAGTTAGTTTCTTTGAGCTCTTTTGAGGCTGAGTATATGGCTACTAGCCAGGCTAGTTGTGAGGCCATTTGGCTTTGCAAGTTATTGTATGGCCTATTTGATCAGGAGTTCAAACCGACGATAATTCACAGTGATAATAAAAGTTGCATTAAACCCATGATATGTCAAAAGACATTGACATCAGATATTATTTCATGAGGGACTGTGTTCGGAAGGGACCAATGAAGCTGGAGTATATATCAATAGATGAGCAAGCGATCGATGTTCTCACGAAGTCCTTTCCAAGAGGCAAGTTCCTTGGTAAGAGGGAGTGTTTGTTTTTAATGTACATTAGACAAGTGGTTTCCCCTGGAATAGTCTCTACCTGGGAAAAATTGTATAAAATAATTCTTTTCTTAAGTGTGACTTTATAAAGTGAAAGTTACTTTATGAGTGGTGAAGTCAATGTTAAATTATAAAGTGAAAAGTGACTTTAGACATAAAGTATAATGTGGGTACTTTATTTAATGGGTGAGTTAAAAAACAGAAAGTGTGAATTAAATGCACATTTATTCTCATCCCTTGCTCTAAATGAATCTAAGCCATTAGATCTTAGGGTTGCCTAAAATTCATTTAGGGAAACAAAAAGGGTATAAGAAAAGAGAGACTTCATTCATTCTTCATGAGTAGATCAGAGAGAGGAGGTTGAGAGCTAAAGAAACGTTTTGAAGGAAAAATTTGTTGCAAAAATTTGAAAGAGTCATTTATGGGAAAATTTGGGCATGAAAATCGATGCATAGAAGACATTAGAACGTATGGTATGAACAACATTGAATGCTGTGAGCCGCATGCCATTCGAGAGAATTTTTTGAAAACAATAATAATAATAATAATAATAATTTGAAAACATTATGTACAGTTTGTAAGGGCACCGTACAGTATAGTCGGTATAGTCATATCTGTACAGTACATATTTTCAACTTCAAGTGGGCACGAAAATTGAGGGAAAGTGAGCACGGTTTCCAAGGAGTTGTGGGTTGAAGAGATAAGTTGTATTTTTCCGTTTTTTTTTGTCTTCAAATGTATTTTTTCCTAAACTTGAAAGATAAATAAATTTGAAGACCTCTCTAACAGGTTTTCCCCCGAGAATATTGAACGGGTTTTGCCTGAGTCTAAGTTGAAAAAAAATCAGTGTATTTTATGTGTGTCATTGGTCTATTTATGTTCATATTTATTTTTAAAGTTCCATGTGTTTTAATCTAAAAATTGCATTTCCAGAATTCTATATGTTGAATGTATGTTTATGGGAAAGGACATTTAACTAAATGGGAGTGATAAGGTGAAATTAAAATCAGGTTGGGATTCCAAGAAACCTTTTTTAACCATTAAATTTTGAACAAAACATTTGGTATATTTTAACCAAAAATTAATACCACTTATAAAGTAAGAACCTATATTAAAATAGTTAACCTATTGTTTCTTCCTTTTGCAGAAGTAAAAAGATCCCTCTCACCAAATTCACTACCCACATGTCCATGGTAAGGTGACTAAGAAGGACCTTAAAATGGAAGTGAAAACATATTCGGTCCTTGGTCCCCCTCTTCGACCCGCATCCCTCACCTTGCTTGCTTCCCCTCTCCGACTCACATCCCTCAGGTCCCTTGATCCTTTCCTCGGACCTGGCCGACCCCAGCAAAATATCAGCTGATGTCTCTCCCTACTCCCTTTCGCATGGTTCATCTCGCTCCCAACACTATGTTCAATACTTTGATTCTTCAGGCATTCTTCCGGTTCCCCGGTCTTCGTCCGTCCATTTTGTTCCTAATTGGTCTTCCATCCTATCCTACTATGTGAATAATGCTTATTATAAATTTGATATATGTAATAACGATGACATGAATCATTCCAAGATTATAGACATATGTAATAATAATAATAATAATAATGGGAATAATAGAAATAATTTTAAATCTAGTTGTTTTGATAATAATAATAATAGTTATAAGAATAATAATATGAGAGCCCTTAGGTATATAAATAATAATAAAGATGATAAAAATAATATTAATAAGTTTATTAATAATAATAAAAACAATAATAATAATACCAATAATGATGGTGATTCCAATAATATTATTAACCACTCAATAATAAAGTAGTTAATTTATCTAGTTTTTTTTCCTCCTCCAATCTTGAGTCTTTTAGAGAGGGGATTGAATTTTTCCCTTGCTCCCAAAAAGATTCTGGTGGCTGATATTATGTGTGACGTCGAATATGGGATAAAGGGCTTACGAGATAATATTAAAGATATTATTCGGGAAGACTACGCTATTATTATTAGGAAAGCAATGCCCCATAAGAATAACATTAGCAAAGGTGAGTTTGAACCCCTAAAATCCTTAAATAGGAACCCTCAAATCGTTGTTTTAAGATATGACAAAAGCGGGGCCACTCTTATCCTTGATAAGGAAGATTATCAGAAGAAGATGTTGGATCATCAGATCAATAGTGGAAGCTATAGGAAGCTTGAGAAGGACCCCTTAAAAAAGATTTCTAAGAAGGTTGCTCTTGCTATTAAATCCAACAACACCATTGGCTCCTTTAGCCATAAACTGGTAGAGAGTATCCCTATAACTCCCACGATCTATGGGCTTCCCAAAATCCATAAAGAGGAAGTCCCCCTTAGACCCATTGTCAATACCATTGGTGGGCCTAACTACGTTTTAGCTAAGTATTTTGCCCTGAAGCTGAACCACCTGGTAGGGTAGTCAGAGTCCTTTGTCAAAGACTCCTCTTCCTTTGTTAAAGAATTAATAGATATGCAATTTGATATAGGTGACAATCTTGTCAATTTTGATGTTGTTTCCCTGTACACTAAAATCCCTATTAAGGAGGCCCTTGATGTCATCTTTCACCTTACTGATCCCAACACAACTAGATTAGTTGAGATTTGCATCACGTCTACTTTTTTATGTTTTGAAGGTGAGTTCTATGAACAAACATAGGGGATAGGCATGGGGTCCCCCCTATCCCCTATCATTGTTAACTTGTTCATGGAAGACTTTGAATCCAAGGCTTTATCCTCAACTATTTTTAAACCTAAGCTTTGGAAAAGATTTATTGATGACACCTACACCATTTGGGAGCACGAGCCTGATAAATTAGATCTCTTTTTCCAGCATCTCAATAATTAGTATAACTCCATTAAGTTTACGATGAAGCGTGAAGTTGATGGCTATCTTACGTTTCTCGATGTCCTCATTTATAGGAAATTTGATGGATCATTCTCCCATGAGGTGCATCCTAAAAAGCCTCATACTGAGCAATAACTTCATGCCAATTCCCACCATTTCCCTTCTCAGAAGTTAGGTGTTCTCAGCACGTTAGCCACTCGTGCTCTAAGAATTTAATATGAAGACCACATTTCAAAAAGAAATGTCCCATCTTCTTAATGTTTTTGTCCATAATGGTTATAGTAGGCAGCAGGGTGTCAAAGCCTTCCTCAAAGCAAGTAAGAGTCCCGAGGTCAAGAAGGTGACCATTGATGGTAGTTTGGGAGTCCACCTCTCCTTCATCCAAGGGACGACTAAAAATATTATGAGAATCCTGAAAAAAACATCATATTCCCCTGAACATTAGACCGCTCAGCACCATTAGAAGTTCCTTGAAGTCTGTTAAAGACCAAGTGAACCCTATGGATATGAAAGGGGTTTATATAATCCCTTGTTCCTGTGGAATCTCATACATTGGTGAAATCGATCATTTTATTAAACAAAGAATCAAGGAACACGTTGTTGATATCAAGCGCGAGAGGACCAAATCTTCAGCGTTGGACGAACACACAGAGAAGAACAAGCATCATATATGCATTGAGGAGGCTAGGGTTATCGCTAAAATTCCTCATTACGAAGACCAAGCATCATATATGCATTGAGGAGGCTAGGGTTATCGCTAAAATTCCTCATTTCCATCATTGTAAGTTTAGGGAAGCCATTGAAATTGAGAGGTCTTCCAGTAATATTAATAGGGATGATGGCTAGAAAATTAGTACTTGTTGGATTCCCACCTTCTCTTCTTAGATTTTTCTCCGTCTTTGTCTAGACCCTTTGTCAATTTTATTTTTGTTACTAGTGTTTAGTTATATTATAATTATCAATAGTGTTAGTATTAATAATATGGATATTAGTATCATTAACATTAATACTAGTTTTGAGTAACATTATAATTATCAATAGTATTAGCATTAATAATATGAATAGTAGTATTATTAACATTAACACTAATTTTTAGTAATGTTATAATTAAAAATAGTATTAGTATTAATAATATGGATATTAGTATTATTAACATTAATATTAGTGTTCATTAACATTATAATTATCAATAGTATTAGCATTAGTAATATATATATATTAGTATTGTTAACATTATACTAGTGTTAGTAACATTACAATCTAATTTTATTAGTTAGAATACTATATTTTATATTAATTCTATAAAAATTATAATAAATTATTTTAGCATAGTCCTCTTTATAAAGAAGTAAACTAAAACCCTAATCAAATATAGCCGTTTGAGTTAAATTAATTGATAATTAAAAATTTATATAGATATTAATAAAATTAAAATAATCCATTAATAGATAAATAAAATTTAATTAGGAAATATTAAACCTTTCCCTTTTCTCCGTTGGTAAAATATAGCAATTTTCTTCTAGCTATTAGGTTGACCTCTTTCACTATTTAACCATCTTCCTTGATCTATTTCTTCATAATGTCTCGAAGATGAACTACACTTGTTGGTTTGAAACGCTTGGACAAAAATCTTCAATATGACTTCATTCCAAAAAAATTATACATTATGATATAGATCAAAGAACATGGAATTGGAATAAAAATGTAACTAGTAATTTACATAAAGCTTGTCTACTCCCATAAATCAATACAGTGAAAGACATTGCATACAAAAATGCTTGGTTATTTTGAAAAATAAAAGATAAATATTTTTTATTTACAATAATAGTAACCGTGAGTGATTTGTATGCTAAAATAAGTTTTCTAAAATTTTAATTTAATTATAAACCATTATTATTAAATAAATAGTAAAAATTTTAAATTTATAATATTTTAATAAATAGTAATTATATATCTAATATTAAATTTTAAAAAAGTTATATTATTTCTATTTTTAAAGTTAATTCAATTAATTGAAATATATTATTTAAATATAAATTATATAAATACCTATGCCATTTATTATTTATGGCATGTAATATTATTAATATATGGCATTAAATAATTGTCTGGCTATAAACATTATTTAAAATTTATTTTTTTTTGTTATGAGAAAGTGGCTCGGAAATCTCATGAATAAAAATCATGTTGCATGAATTTTATAATTAATAATAATAATAATATAGTTAATACGAAAGATATTGTGACACGTGTTGATGGATTAACGGCAATTTAATTTATTTATATAGCTCTCTAGCTCTCTATAGGAGACGCTATCAAAGTAGCAGCGTAACACAACTTCAACCATCAAATCGTGCTTCTGATTCATCCGGGGCCGCCACAATCATTTCGCTCTACCAGTATTCGATTGGGATTTTCCTGCCTTATCCAGAGAATGTCTCGAGAAAGTCGGATGCAGGAAATAAGAGAGCAGCTTCTGGCAGCAGGAGTTATCGGAGTGGTTGTCGACGATTTCGATCCTCTTTACAAGCTTTGTGTACTCTGCGGCTGCACGAAAACCAGCTTGGGCGAGGAAGTGTCGCCCGATGACATGCTATCCCCACTATTCATTTTTTTTGACGTAGATTATAATGCGCTCCCTGATATATTTCTCAACTCCATATTCATATTGGTAACTACTCTCTATTTCAATTCACGATTATTATTTATCCATCGTGAATTTTTCATAACCACATAACTAAAGTCTTTCATAAATCCAAATAATCAGGTGATGACTGATCCTGAAACTCCTGGGCACGAGTATTTGCACTGGTATGTCATAATCCTCTCCCAAATTTCTGAATAATATCTTGCACACATATCTATTTCATCTAAATAAAAGCATTACTCTGTACATTTTGCAGGCTGAATACCCACCGTTTTAGCAGCAAACCTTATGTTGGTATGGATATCATGGCCGTTGCAACACAGAAAATAGAAGTAAAATAAAATAAACATCTACCGCACGATAGAAATCATGACAATGCAATATTACATCCTTGAACGATACAGATCATGACAATGAAATATTACATCGTTTACATGGTAAGCATATGGTTTCTGCCACCATATAGCACGATTAATAAATTACTTAATTACGTTGCATTATTAGTCCCTGCCTCCGGCTACCTCCAATTAAATTGCGGGTTGATCATGTATTTCTGCGGGTTATTCACTGTTTAACCAAAATTTATGGTGAAGGTTTTTTGGAGCTGCAAGACTAGCCAGCACCTAAGTCCCGGGCACAACTTAATTTATCCTAAGTTCTTTTTGAGGCGGCAAGACTAGCAAGCACTTAAGCTAATAGCATCAACATTTAGAGGTCTGTTCATTTGCATGTTGACCACCTTGTGTTTACCACCCAAGCTTACACAGCTTATGAAACCCTGTCAAAACTTATATGACAAGCACAAAAAAACCCAGCGAGGAGCCTTCCACCTCTGTGTACTCGTTCCTAACTCTGGTGAGTTCTTTTGATCTACACCGAAGCCATAGCCTCCATTGTTTCATCGTATTCCCATTATTTCCTTCGGTTTTCAAAGTGATATTTTGAGGTACAGTTTCATGACATTTCTATTATGCCTTACCTATCTAGTCCCCTGTTGCATTTAGTTTCAGTCATTTTATTGACTATGCACATATTTTGTCTCTTTTCCCGTAGGGTTTTCTGGTGGAAGGCCACGGCTTGAATTTCTTGCTCTGGTGGATATCAACCAGGAAACTTCTCGGGGTTGTCCACGGTAGTATTGTAATTGTATTACCCGAATCTTTGCGTGTTTGACGAAAATCCTTTGTTTCAGATTTTCTTTCTCGCATAGCTTCTAGCTCTCAAATCTTCGCTGCATGTATTTCTTGTATTTCAGGTCCTCCTTTCCTTCATCGTTGTTATTTATTAGATTTTATTGTTATTAGATTTTACGGTTATGGCAGGATTCCAAGCGCGCGTACAACCTCTCTTCGTTTGGCAGGTATACCTTAGCCCTTATACTGTTTTTTCTTTGTTCTGCAGTTACAAATCGATTGGATATTCTTATCCTTATATTAATCAGTTTCCTTTGCGCATCCATATGTAGATATCTCCCCTATGCTCGGGGTTTGGCTTTGCAACTCATTGTCATGGTTTTGGTGCTCCTACTGGTTGTCTCTTGTTGGAAATTAATTCCAACTGCAGATCTGATCTTCAGCAATTAATTTCAGATTGTTCGGTGCCGCAAAGTCTTCAGATATTTTGCACTTTAAATGAGCAGAAATTAAATCCCCTGCAGACAACCGACTTACTTTTCATCACCGCCTCTTTGCAATAAATACAGAGATAAAGATCAGCAGATTTTTTGCTTAGTTTATAGTTTCATTCAGATATTTATTTTTCCTATAAATGTAACGCACAACAGTTCTGTTTTTTATGAGTGTAAGCAGAAAAGAACAACAGTTTTGTTTTTTGTGATTTAGAACAGTAGTTCTGTTTTTGTTTTTGAGCGAAGGCTAGAAGAACAGAGCGTGTCTCTTCTGTAAATGCACAGTAGTGCTGAACATACGATTTTCTGAGATAGAAAATCGATTTCTGGAACTGAAGCGTTCCTCTTATAACAGTTAGTTTTTTGTATCAGTTTTGTTTACAGTTTATAAATACAAGTATACAGTTTTGCTGATTGTCAGTTGCTGTTACACCAAGTGTCAAAAACACTTTGATTTCACTCTGCAAGTTTATTAGTGATTTGACGCCCCTTGTATTAGTTGCTGTAACTCCAAAGCGTCAATTTCTTAAAGTGACTTAGCGTTAAAAATCGTGTTGCCGTTACACCGAGTGGCTTGACGTCAAAACTCGCGTTGCTGCAACACCACGATCAGTGTTGCTGCAACACCAAACTGTGTTACTGCAACACCGTTTCCAGCAAGCAGTTTTCTGTTTTTTCTGTGTTAACAAAAAACAGAGTGTTATTTCCTGTTGCTGCAACACCAAACTGTGTTGCTGCAACACCGTTTCTAGCAAGCAGTTTTCTGTTTTTTTCCGTGTTAACAAAAAATAGAGTGTTATTTCCTGTTGCTGCAACACCGAATCCTGTTGCTGCAACACCAAGTCCAGAAAACAAAATTATCAGTTTTTGTGCTGAAACAGAGCAGTTTCGTATTGTCTGTCTGTTAAGGAATTTAGCAGAAAATTCCATCATAACAGAGAGTTGTTCTGGGATGTTTTATGTTATGGAATTCACCATAAAAATTCCAACATGGTATCATAGCTAGTTTAGGCACTCAGTGAGTCAAAAACAGAGATTGTTTTTCACTGTAGGAGCCGTAAGAAGTTCAGTGAGCAGATTTTTCCAACAGAGAAAGTTTTTGCTTGGTTTTAATTTTACAGTCAGCATCTTTTCTTTTAAGATGGCAGATGCTGGAACAGGTTTGACAAATTCCCAACTGCCACAGTTCAATGGGAAAAATCACAATGATTGGTCCATAAAAATGAAAGCATTGTTTGCTTCTCAAGGAATATGGGAGCTGGTTGAAACTGGCTATGCTGAACCTGCAGATGCAACAACGCTGGCTGCTTTGCCAGTAGCAAAAAGAGACCAGCTGAAGAGTGACAAGAAGAAGGATGCCAAAGCCCTCTTTCTTCTCTTCCAATCAGTACATGAAAGTGTCTTTCCACGGATTGCAGCAGCAACAAATTCCAAAGAAGCATGGGATACTCTCAAAACTGCCTATCAAGGCATGGAGAAGGTGAAGACTGCAAAGTTGCAGATGTTTAGGAGAGACTTTGAAACACTCAGCATGAAGGAATCTGATACAATATATTCATTCTTCACTCAGGTTATTGGGCTGATAACCCAGATAAGATCTCATGGTGAAATCCTTGAAGAAAGAAGGATTGTAGAGAAGATATTGAGAAGTTTACCCTCAAGGTTTGAAGCTGTCGTAGTAGCAATAGAAGAAACAAAAGATCTCTCACAGTTCACAGTAGATGAACTGAGTGCTTCTCTTATGTCTCATGAACACAGACTGAGTAGAGGAACAGATTCCTCTTTTGAGCAAGCATTCAAGACTCAGATGTCTTTCAGCCAAAGAAAAGGTCGAGGCAGAGCAAATAACAAAGGTCCTGGAAGAAGCCAAAACAGAGGCAGATATTATCCTGCAAGCACAAGCGGAAGGAGCTGCAATCAGAACCAAGATGAAGGTTCAAGTAAACAGCAAGCTCATGGACAAAGGTGTGACAAATCCCAACTCCAATGCCATTATTGTAAGAAATATGGGCACTATGCCAATGAATGTAGGAAAAAAAAAATGACATGAATAGTAGGTAGAATGCTAATTTTGCAAATGAAGAAAATAAGAATCCAAAGAATGTGTTGTTAACATGTCACATTGCACAAGACAAACAAGAAGATTTTTGGTTCTTAGACTCAGGTTGTAGTAATCACATGACTGGAAATATTGCAATGTTGCCAATCTGGATGAAAATGTGGAAATCTAGTAACAAAGGGACGATAGTAAGATAATCTGTAGTGTAAAGGAGAGTCAGTATCCGAGCAAGATGGAGACAAATGAATTGTGCCAGAGGTAATACTATGTACCTGGCCTGAAATGTAAATCTTTGAGCATTGGACAGCTCCATTGATAAAGGTTAGCAACGTGTTCTCAAGATGATACGTTACAATCAGAGGATATAACCTCCAAGTAAGAAGATCATTGCACAGGTGCAGATGACCAGCAATAGAATGTTTCCTCTCAAACTCAGGGAAAATTTGAAGGAAGGAAGAACTATTGCAGCTGTAACACAAGAAGTCTTTCAGGAACAAGTGAAAGATGAGAACTGGTTGTGGCATTTGAGATTTGGACATCTCAATTTTGGAGGCCTGAATCTATTGCACAGAAATGGAATGGTAAAGGGATTGTCATTGATTGAGAAACTGGACAGCCTTTGTGAAGGTTGCATCTTGGGCAAGCAGCACAAAGAAAGCTTTCCAGCAGGAAAGAGTATAAGGGCAAAAGCACCCTTGGAAATTGTTCACTCTGATGTGTGTGGACCAATGCAAATACCATCATTTGCCGGAAATAGATATGTTTTAACTTTCATTGATGATTACACCAGAAAGACATGGGTGTATATGCTGAAACAGAAGAGTGAAGTGTTTGAGAAATTCCGCCACTTCAAAACTCTTGTTGAGAAGCAGTGTGGGCATTACATCAAAGTGCTCAGAATAGACAGAGGAGGAGAATACATCTCCCAAGATTTTCTGCGTTTTTGCAGAGAGAATGGCATACAAAAGCAGTTTACTGCAAGGTATACACCTCAGCAAAACGGTGTTGCCGAAAGGAAGAATAGGACCATTCTTGACATGGTTAGAAGTATGCTAAAGGCAAAACACTTACCTCATGAGTATTGGGCAGAAGCTGTCACTTGCACAGTTTACATCTTGAATAGATGCCCAACTAAAGCTGTCATGAACAAAATACCAGAAGAAGCATGGAGTGGACAAAAGCAAACTGTCACTCACATGAGAGTATTCGGTTGTGTAGCTTATGCACATATATCGGATCAGCTAAGGAAAAAGCTTGATAGTAGAGGGGAGAAGTGTGTATTTGTTGGCTATTGTGATGAGTCAAAAGCATACAAACTCTATAATCCATCCACTAAGAAATTGGTAGTAAGCAGAGATGTGCAGTTCATTGAAGATGAAGCTTGTGATGGAAGCCTAGAAAAGACAGTGAATGTGAAGACAATTGTGTCTCATGAAGAAGAACAGGAAGGGACAGCAGCAAATAATCCTTCCTTGGTGGTTCCTCCTCCACCACAGCAAATTCAACAAACCACACTACAAGCTGGAATTCAAACAACCTTAAGAAGTCAAGGAAGTGCTTCTTCAAGCACACCATAGGGATCTGAAATACCCTCAAGTTCGGATGGAACTCCAAGCACACCAAGAAGACCAAGATTCAGAAATCTGAATGAGATTTATGAACAAGGAGAGGTAAGTACCAATACAGGTCTGAATTCATTATTCGCTTTGTATTGTCATGTTGATGACCCAATTCATTTTGAAGATGCTATAAATGAAGATAAATGGATTGAAGCAATGAATGAAGAAATTGGTGCAATTGAAAAGAGTAAAACATGGGACTTAGTGGACCTCCCTGAAGGCAAAGAAGCCATTGGAGTTAAGTGGGTCTATAAGACCAAAAGCAAAGCTGAAGGCAAGATTGACAGGCACAAAGTAAGACTTGTTGTGAAAGGCTACAAGCAGCAACAAGGCAGAGACTATGATGAAACCTTTGCACCAGTAGCAAGGATGGAAACAGTCAGAACAGTGTTGTCTATTGCAGCACAACACAAATGGAAGATTTATCAGATGGATGTTAAATCTGCATTCCTGAATGGAGTGTTGAAAGAAGAGGTATATGTTGAACAACCTCCAGGTTATGAAGTTGCTGGCCAAGAGCATAAAGTTTGCAAACTGAAGAAGGCTCTGTATGGGCTGAAGCAAGCTCCAAGAGCATGGTATAGCAGAATAGATGCTTATCTGATTGAGAATGGATTTGATAAGTGTGATGGTGAACCCACACTCTACATAAAGGAAAATGACGAACAGCAAGGTAGATGTGACTCCAACTATAATGGGGCTGAAATTGACCAAAGAAGACATCAACAAGGGTTTTGATCCAAAATTGTACAAGAGCATAGTTGGCAGCCTCATGTACTTGACTGCAACTAGGCCAGACATTATGCACGCTGTGAGTTTAATCTCCAGATTTATGGAAAGACCGAAAGAAACTCATTGGCAAGAAGCCAAGAGGATTCTAAGGTATGTGAATGGAATGAAGGGGTTTGGTACTTTATACTCCTCTTCTGAAAATTTCATGTTGACAGGTTACACGGACAGTGATTGGGCTGGAAGTGTTGATGATAGGAAAAGCACATCAGGATATGTGTTTCATATGGGATCGGAAGCCATCTCATGGGCTTCCAAGAAGCAACCAGTTGTGGCTTTATCAACAGCAGAGGCAGAGTATGCGGCAGCAACAGCAGCAGCATGCCAAGCAGTGTGGCTGAGA
>APFE030071386.1:8165-26361 GCA_000404065.3 Pinus taeda
AGAAAGACGAGGGGGCAGAAGGTCCTATGAAAATGTTATTAAAATAATCCCTTGAGTGGAAAATGAACAAGATGATTGACAAATTTTCCCATATCCTTCCATCGCTGACAACAGGAAACACATGTTCATCTGACAGTCAGTTCAGAGGAGACGCCCCATTCAAGGTACAATTCAACTTTCACACCCCTATATTTGAAGGTCAAATAGAGATGGATGCCATAGATAAATGGTTAAATATGTAGGAATGATATTTTTATTCCATGATTTTTCAAATGGGGAAATATTACTTTTGTGCTCCTCAAAGTTGTCCCCACATCAACGACTAGTGGGAAACCTACAGTGAGTAGAAGGATGAGAGGGAGCCCTTAGTGCTTTCAGCTACACCCACATTGAATTCCTTTTGAGATGTTATCAAGGAACATTACTACCCTATCAGGAGTTATGAAGGTAAGTACATAAAATGGACCACATTGAGGCAAGGAATGGATCAATACGCGTTGGAGTTCATAAATATTTTTCATACCCTATGCATGAAGTTGGGTATCAAGGATTCTAAGTGAAATATGGTACTCAAGTACTGCGACTATCTACACAAATACATCTGGGATGAGATGAAGTTCCTGGACATGTCCTTTCTCAGTTTTGCATACTGATACACTATCAAGATTAAGAAGCAATTTAAGTAGAAGAAGTGAGACTTTGGATGTGCGATCGGAAGTAAGGAAAAAGGACCCCAAAACTACATAACAAAAGAAAAATCCAAGTTAGGGTGAACTAATGTTATGAAACCAGCTCACAAAAAGATATAAAAGATAGATCAATGCCTTAGAAATATGCCTCTTAGAGGGGAAAACCTCCTTTACATTACACAAACGAACAATTCTTGGATGATACAAATGACAAGGTCTCCTTTCTAGATATAGGAGTCTAAGGGGTCATAATATAATCAGATCCGACATAACAATAATAATGTAAGGGAACAACAATAACAATAATGGGTTTCTATGGGGCACAATAATAACAATATGGGGACTACATGGGCACACCAATATAATAAGGGGGTTGTACGAATAACAATAAGGGATTACACTAGTAGTATAGGGACCTAACATGGTCCTCTCCTTCAAAAACTGTTGGCCTCAATGCTTGAGTAGTTTTGGATGATTCTGTATAAAATGCTCATCCCATGTGGAATCTTTAGTAGGTAAGTTCTTCCACTTGATGATATACTCTGAAATTGATCGATTTCATAGCTGTCAAATTCTTGTTTCTGTGACTACTTCAGGTTCCAATATGATTTTTCCTTCCTCATAAAACTCTGGAAATAGTAATTGAATTGGGATCTTCTGCAACTTTTGAATGAGTGGCCACACTTCTTCATCATTCTTCCATTCATCCCTTACTTCATTTATCCAATTTGGTTGGATAATAGAAATAACACAAAACAATGCTTCCACATCCTCATCCTTTCTTGAGAGTTCATCTACAACAACATTTTTCTTCCCTTTTTTGTAGATGATTTCAAATTCATAACCCAACATCTTTGTGACCAATTTTTGTTTCTCTCCAGAGGATAATATTTGTTCTAAAAAGTATTTAAGACTATCATGATCTGTTCTTACCTTGAAGTGTCTTCCCATTTGGTAGGGTCACCATTTCTTAAGTGCATGTAGTATTTCCAACATTTCCTTCTCATAAATAGCTTTGTGTAAAAAATTTCCTTTGATTGGATGACTTTCAAAAGAAATGGGTCTTTCATCTTGCATTAAAACAACACAAATTCCATTTCCTGAAGCATCACATTCCACAGTAAAGGTTTCTGTGAAGTCTGGTGTAGCTAAGACCGGTGCTTGGCACATTGCTTCCTTAAGATGTTCAAAGGCCTTTGTTGATTCCGACGTCCATGGATATGCATCTTTCTTCAATAATGTTGTTAGAGGTGTTGCTATTCTCCCATAATTATTAACAAACTTTTGATAATACCCTGTCAACCTGAGAAGTAATCCCAGGTGCTTTATGGATGTGGGGATTTTCCATTCCTTAATGGCTTTAATTTTGCTAGGGTCTACCTTAACACCTTCATGAGATACAGTATGACCCAGATATTCCACCTCTTCTACTCTAAAGAAACATTTGGAGCTTTTTTCATATAATTGTTTCTCCTCCAATAGTTTGAGCACCCTTTCAACATGTTGAACATGATCGTTCCAAGACTTGTTGTAGATTAGTATATCATAAAAAAATACTAACACAAATTTTCTAAGGGAGAGTTTTAAAATGGAATTCATCAAACCTTGAAATGTATAAGGGGCATTGGTAAGGCCAAAAGGCATGATGAAAAATTCATAATAACTCTCATGAGTTCCAAATGTTGTTTTCAGAATGTGTTTAGTCTTCATTTTGATTTGATGATATCCTAAACGAAGATCCAACTTGGTGAAGTAAATTGATCCATGCAATTCATCCAATGATTCATCAATGGAAAGAATGGGAAATTTATCTTTAATAGTGAGCTTGTTGAGATCCCTATAACCTGGAAACATGTTCCATGATCCATCCTTATTGTGCACCAATACTGCTCGAGCAGAGAAAGAACTTTGACTAGGTTGAATTATACCAACCTCTAGCATTTTTGCAACCATACATTCAATTTCACTCTTTTGGGCATAGGGATATTTTCACGACTTGATGTTTGGAGGAACACTTCCTGGAATCAAATGAATAGCATGATCATGGTCATGAATAGGTGGGAGGTCTTTGGGTCTCAAATACCTTGGAATGATTGTCCAAGACTTTTTGGAGATCTAGAGAAACAGATGATTTCGATGTGGGAACCTCTAGCGAATATAATTGTGCAATTACACCTAATTGTTCATTATTTAGAAGCTTTGTCATACCATTAGAGCTGATTATCTTTCCTAGTTTCCCTACAATACCCCTTAATTCAACTTACTTTCCTCCCACACAAAATTTCATAAAAAGTTATGGAAAATTAAAAGCTATCATACCCAAAGATTGTAGCCATTGGACTCCTAGTACAACATTAGCACCACCAATTGGAATGGAAAGCATTGGGCTATTCAATACATAATCTCCCATGGATAGCTTGATATTATGGCACTTTCCAGGGCAATTTATGGTTCCTCCACTTGCAAGCGTCACTTGAAACTTTGGTGTTGGGTATAGGAAGCAGTTCAATTCCTTGCCTATCTTATAATGAATAAAGTTATGGGTATTACCTGAATCAATCAACACTATTACCTTTTTCTTCTTCATATGTCCTTCTATATTGATAGTTTTAGGAGTGGTGATACCGACCAATGCATTACAAGATATGGTTGGATTCATTTCTTCTTTCTTGATGTGAACTTTCACTTCTCGAACCTTTTTCTTCTTGATATGTCCTTCTATCTTGAGAGTTTGAGGAGTGGTAATTCTTACCTATGCTTTACAAGATATGGTCGGATTCATTTCCTCTTTCTCTAGGGTTGGTTCTTGGTGTATATCCTCTTCTTTTGATGTTTCTTCATCCTTTTCTTCCTCCTCTTCACAGTCCCTATAAAATAATTTCTTCTCAACACACTTATGACCTTTAGTGTATTTTCTATCACAAATGTAACAAAGCCCTCTTTCTCTTTTTTCTTAAAATTGTTGTGGTGTAAACCTCGTAGGTTGTGGGAAGGTAGGAACAAAAACACTTCCATATTTATAATTTTGAGTGTTAGGCTTCCTTATTTCCACAATTTTTCTTTCAATTTTTCTTGCCAACTTAAATGCCTTCTCCAATTAATCAGGTTCCCATAGATGACCCTCATGTTGAATGTTATCCTTTAAAGTCCCTATGAAGACGTCAATCCTTTGCTTCTCTAGAATATCATTTCCCCTTATATTCAATTTTTAAAAGTCCTCAATGTGCTCTACCATTGAACCCTTTTGTTTGTGATTTATCAATTGGCTAAAGAAGGTGTTTCTCTTTGTATCGTCATAATGTTCTATCATCTCCTTCGTGAAAATTGACCATGTAAGAAGTGGTTTATAAGAACAAAGCCCTTTATACAATAAAAAATGATTCAGTTCTAAATAATTAGATGCAATGCATACCTTTTGCAATCGCGGTACACCATGTAGACCAAAATATTTCTCCATCTATAATATCCAATTTACCAGATCCTTGCCATCAAACTTCTTCATCTCACTTTTTCTTTATTTTAGGAGCTCGATCTTGAAACAACTATAACTTCGTAAATTCAGATTTTTAAGTTCTGAAATTTTGGCCTGTAATATCCCTCTACATCCTCTTTATAAATCCACAAGTCTGATCATAATTTGGTTCCTGAAGAAATATTTATTCCATATCTCCTACGATGAGCTAATTATAGACTAGTTCAGTAGAGTGAAATTCTATGATGTTCCACGTGTCACTGATTCAACATTAGGTTCTGAAAATTATACCCAAACAAAATAAAGTCCTTCCTATTTCTGTAACTTCTTACAAAATTTCAATCTGATGCTCAAAGAGAAAGTTAAAACGATTTTTCCAAGGTCACTTGTTTGGGATGTAATTCGGGAGTCTGCAAAAACCCTAACTTCCTCAGATCATATATATAAAAATATAGCGAGAAAAGATATAAAATTTAGACTCGAGATTTAGACTAATTTCTTCTCAAATGGGTTTTTTATTTAGCTTTTGAAACTTCATAGAGAAAAGGGTATAGCGAAAATTCCTTTATGACCCGTTTTAGATGAAATTCTCGAGCTTGCAAAAACCCTAACTTCCTAAAATCATAACTCTGAAACTATAGTGAGGGAAGATCTCAAATTTGGACACGGGGTTCAGCGAGCTTTTTTCTGAAATGGGTTTTTTGTTTTAGCTTCTGAAACATCACTGAAGAATAGTTATAGCGAAAATACCACGATGACCTATTTGGAGCAACGAAACCCTAGAATCCGAAGCTCTGATACCAAATGTTATGAAACCATCTCACAAAAAGATAGAAAACATAGATCAATGCCTTAGAAATAAGCCTCTTAGAGGAGGCAACCTCCTTTACATTAACAAATGACAAGAGCTCCTTTCTATATATAGGAGTCTAAGGGGTCATAATATAATCAGATTTGACATAACAATAATAATGTAAGAGCACAACAATAACAATAGTGGGTTTCTATGGGGCACAATAATAGTAATATGGGGACTACATGGGCACACCAATATAATAAGGGGGTTGTACTAATAACAATAAGGGGTTACACTAGCCGTATAGGGACTTAACAACAAAGACAACCCATTGAAGTCGTAAGAAAATAATAACACTACGAACACATATAAGGACTTAGGGAAGTCATGTATGTTCAACAAGAGCCCCACTCACAACACAAGTGAGTTCCATGTCAAGCAATCACTAGTGGCCGAGCTGAAGGCTTCAAAGTCATATGCATGTTTCGACTCAGATTCATACCTAGACAGGGGGAATGAAAAAGGGAAGAATAATATTGAAGTAGAGCCCAACGCCAAGGTTTCCACCACCAAGCTATATAATATTCATCCCGAAGACCCGGAGGAAGGGGAGAATCTATTCCACTCACATGTGTGGGTGAAGAATTCATCGTTACAACTCATTGTTGATCAAAGGAGCCAAAAGAACCTCATATTAGCAGAAGTAATTAAAAAAATGGGCATACTAACCACACCACATGTGTAACCATACACCATCAGGTGGCTATAGAAAGGAATATGTCTCCACATCAGCTATCAATGTCTCCCTCCCTACAACATCAAACAATTCATGGATGAGGTATTTGGTGAAGTTTATCTTCTTAAAGATTGTGATGTATTATTAGGCCAACAAAACTTGTAGAAGAATCATGATATGTATGAGTCCATGCATGGAACTGCTATTATTACTTTGGAAAAGAAGTTATACACGGTACAAGAGGTAGCCTTGCATACCACCATCTCTTTGATCTATTCTAACCAGTGTGGTAAGACCATCTCGAAGAACGAGATTCTTTTTCTCTAATTCGCTCTCAAAGTAAGGGGAAGATCATGGCCACATCCATGACCCTCAGGAAGGGATACTCCACACAGCCGAGTAGGTGGATAAGGTTGTGGAAGAATATAGTGGGATATTGTCCTCACCCATAGGGGTACCCTTATACTCTTAGGCTAAGCATTTGATCGACCTAACCCTGTAGCACCTCTATCAAATCGGTTGATATACCATCGCTCCATTATGGAAAATAAAGAGATCAAATGATAGATCCAAGGGTTTCTGGAAAAAGGGAACATCCAAACAATTTCCTCATATTTTGGGGATGTAATTGTACTTGTATAGAAGAAGGATGGGACCTAGAGGCTATGCATTGATTATCGAGAACTAATGAAAATCATTGTCAGGAATAGGTATCCAATACAATGGATTGATGACCTTGTGGGCTAGCTGAAGGGGGAAATTATTCCATCAAGTTTGATTTGAGGATTTTCTATCACCAAGTTCCAATAGAGCCAAAAGATGTATGAGAGAGCTCCTTCAAATCCAAGGAGGGCCTTTTTGAATGGTTTGTCATGCCTTTCGGGTTGACAAATGCCCCTATGACTTTTATGAGGCAGATGGATGACATCTTACAACCCTTCAAAAACTCATTTTTGGATGTATATTTGGGAGACTCATCATTGTTTGAAAGAGTTGGGAAGAGAACTTGCAACATATTCCACATGTCCTCCAAACCCTACGGTAGCACAAACTATGTGCCAACTTGAAGAAATGGAACTTTGAAATTAGCCATGTTTAATATCTATGTTATATCATAGATGAGGAAGACATGCATGTGGATCTAGCTAATATCCATGTCCTTCCAGATTGGGCAACCACTACCACTCCAACAGAGCTTTGCAACTTTTTGGGTGTTGCCAATTTTTATTAGAAGTTCATGTTGGGATTCTCCCATATTACATGGCCTTTGAGTCAGGTTACCAAGGGTGGAGTGAAAGAAAAATTTTCCTGGTACAAATCCCAACAAAGGGCATTCATTGATTTGAAGCATCGCCTATTCTTCACCTATACTCACATTTACATACTTGCAATAGCCATTTTAAATTGGGACATATGCTTTCGACTATGATATTAGTGTAGTTCTCACCCAGTAAGGGCATCCAATGGCCTATCATAGCAAGACACTTTCCGATACACTTCAGAAGTACCCAACCTATGATAAATACATGTATTATATCGTGTAGGATTTCTAACAATGGAAGAATTAGATTATGGGGATAGAGATAGTCATCCACACAGATCACTAACCTCTTTTGTTTATATGATAGAAGGGAAGTTTCATAATGATCTCTATCAGTATTAGTCTACATATCTGAAACAATTCCACTTGAAAACTAGATATACAAGGGGTAGTAATAATAATGTTGTATATTTCCTCAATCGGCCCCTATTTGTAGCATTTACTATTATTCTCAACTCTTGTGGCCATCAGACCTCTGGATGGTCGTAGCTATATAAAATTGATCCATAGTTCAACAACACATATCATATGCTAGTGTATGGAAAGCAAGTACCATATTACCACCTCTAGGATGAATTATCATGCTAATTGGGACACCTTTGTGTCACTTCAAGTGAGCATGCCAAGATGATTTTGAAGGTGCACTACAGTCAATTCAAAAGGCACTTTGGTGCGGAGAAAACTTTTGTTGTACTACAAAAGTACTTTTATAAAATTCTCACTTTATGTTGGAAAATATATGAGATCCTGCACTGCATGTTCCATCACCAAGCGAAGCATCAAGAAGCAAGGCCTATACACTCCTCTGTCTAATCCTAGCTAGCCCTGGGAATCCATCTCCATAGACTATATGTTTGTCCTCTCTTCTACCAAGCGTGGTAATGACTGTGTATTTTTTGTCATGGAAAAATTTTCTAAGATGGCTACATTGGTAGCTTGCAAGAAGAGTATCATAGTAGAGAATACTACCAAACTCTTATTTGAACAAGTGTGGGTACATTTGAGGATCTCGAAAACCATTATATCATATCTGGATAAAAAAGTCCTGAGCACATTCTTATCATGCCTCTAGACATTATTGGCCACCAAGCTTACCAAGCCAACTGCATTCCATCCCTAGACTACTGGCTAGACATAGGTCGTTAATAAAATGATAGTGCACATGCTACACATGTACAAGTCCAAGAATCCACAAACTTGGGATGAGAGCCTTCCCTATGTGGAACAGAGTTATACCAGAGCTCTCCATAGCTGAACTGATCATAGTCCATTTCAAGTGGGTATGCGATTTAAAACATGATGTATGATTGATGCTATCATGCCTCATGTGACTACACAGGTAGAATGTCCACATGTACAGTCTGAGGATGATAAAGTAACCAGGTTTATTGAATTCATATAGCACGTCTTCTAGTAGGATCACAACATCTTGGATAAGTCCAATCTCATGTAGAAGCAGTGGTATGATCAACATCAGGTGCCATATAATTTTTAGGCGGGCAAAAAAGTTTGGTTGCATTTGTAGAGAGAGTGCCTTGCAGGATCCCATTAGAATCCCTTACCAGTCTGATATGGGCCTTACACCATGACCAAGTCTATGGGATAAAATGATTTTAATATCAATATTCCCACATTTCTTCGATTGCATCCATCGTTCAATGTGGACAACCTTCTCCCATACTTTCCACCATGTTTGGACACCTCAAACATTGTTGAGAAAATATCACCAGCATAGCTCAACAAAAATTGCATGGAATAGAACACAAATAATATGATCATTAACACATAGAACGAAACTAATTTCCAACAAAATATCTAACTGTACAAGGTTATCAAAGTTGACCAACTCCTGCACCAAGGAAGGTTCCTCATCAGGGACCAAGTTTAGCAGAAGTTTCCAATCTCATGGAAGCACTCAATGTAATGGGGATCATTGCTTCCTATGCAGGGGGGAATTGATCATTGTGGATATTTGTGTCCACCCACCTATTCCACTTGGACCCCCACCACCATTTCTTTGAGTTTCCATAAGTGTAGCATAGTTTACTATTTTTGGCATTTTTTCAGGTCCTAAACTTTCAAAACTATTTTGAGGCCCTAAAAGAAATTATTTTCTAAAATGGAGAAATTGAAATATTCTAGAAATGGTTTGTAGTCGAATATGTATTCCTTGGACATATATTTCTAACAAGGTATCGTCAACATCAAATTGAGATTTTATACCAATGTTACAACCCCGAGAAGTTGGTGTACCAACTGACCCTAATAGGGCCCACAAAGTTTGATCGCTTCATATCCTAGGTTTCTGTTTGTGGATGTTTAGGATTTCCCCTTTCTTCTCACTAATAAAAATTCTTGTGAGCCTCATTGCAACACATTTTCGAAGGCGTGTAGTTGTTACATATCTTCTTAGAGATAAATTACCATCGCCCGAGCTAGTTTGTTTCCATTCTGCATGTAAACAATTTTCATTATTTGTTATTAATCAACTGAAGTTTAGTTTTTTTTATGTAGCTTTGTATTTCTATTAAATTTTGTATTTCATTTCATTCCTTCATAAATCTACATCAATAATATACCATACTATTTCCTACATCTCTGTTATACGAATGCATAGTCTACTTTTTCTTGCGATAAATATCTCACTACCATCCTTTTGTGATGGATGACCTCTTAAGACCTTTTGACTTATCTTATATTTTTTACCTATTAATAATGGCTAGTGATAGGGGGCATATTTAATATTGTTGTTCATTTGGGACATCATACAAGAAAACAACAATGTTAGCGATTGAATTTCTTTCTTGTTCATATGATGCCCTAGATGCATAATCGATTGAAATTTGGGGGGACTTAGGAAAGTTCCTTTACCACCTTTATTCTCTTTTCATTCATTCCTTGGTAACTTGTTTGGTCACTTTCACCCTTTACAGAACTTAATTGTCATGTATCTTACTCCATGGGTTGGCTTAAGCTTATGATTGGGTCCATAGTTAGCAGTTGGGATGTTTCATGTTGGGTTCATAATGGCCAATAAAAAAATCCATTTTGATTTTTTATTTATAAACTTAGATGATTCAAGTATTTCTTAAAAATTCATGGTATCAATTAATTAGGTTGGCTACAAATTTCATGGAGGTACTATAATTTTGTCTCAAGAATTGCAAAACAAAGAGCCTATATTGTCAGAAAACTTTGTAGTATGGTCATAGAGACTTATGTTATGAGGTAAAACAACATAGTTTTAATTTATATATAGGTCATATTCTCTAATAATTAATATAACATTTTACTCCACATTAAGGCCATACCCATGCCTATTTTTACCAATTAACTTCTATTTATAAATGATTTCCAATCGCTCTTTGATTCACATCGATCTTATTGTTGGAAACCTGTAACAAAGGTGAAAAAATATCAAAATCTAAGGGTTGTAGATAACACACAAATAATTATGAAGCTACATATGAGAATCGTATTTCAAATTAAATACCTACATTGCTTTAAATGATAACCTAATAGTGTATAAAAGAAAATAATAATGAAACTAGAACCGTGAAATTGAGATTTTTCGAGGGAATGTAGATATTACTTCACATTTAATACAAAGTAAGATACAATATCACCTTTGGAATAAACTAATAGAGAATATGGCTCTAGAATATCTTTGATGGG
Organism: Pinus taeda; assembly: GCA_000404065.3. Taxonomy (NCBI): domain Eukaryota; kingdom Viridiplantae; phylum Streptophyta; class Pinopsida; order Pinales; family Pinaceae; genus Pinus; species Pinus taeda. The sequence goes on from APFE030071386.1 coordinate 18,855, forward strand.
AGGTTTCTTTCCTTCCCAAGTATGTGTCAGTCACATCCTCTTGGTTATAAGTAGATTGTATTTGTGAAAAAAACTATAAAGGGAAAGGATATCTCTTGAGTTCTAACTCAATTTTGGTACTTTGTACTTATGGTGTACGAATGCATGATGAACAAAGAAAACCTCATGGTTTTATAAGATAAGTTATGGTTAAACACCCTTGGCGTGGTGATAAAAAATAGGAGTTGATTGATCAATTCAAGAATAGAACCTAGCATTTACAAATGTCTATTTATAGCCGCTTTCCTTTTCTAGAAGGCTAGAAACAATTGAAATAGTCACTTTTATGACCATGTAGAGTTTTGGGGGGGTAGCATCAATAGTGATGGTCATTGCAAGTTCACCACTAATAACATAAATCTGGATGATCATTAAAGGTCCATGGTGAAAATTTCCCTTATTTTTGGTTGTCCTACATTAACTATCACCAAATGTCACTTTATGTACTAGCCCTAATGAGTCAAAATTGAAGTTTGTTTGAATGACATTTGAAGGTGTAATGGAGGTGAAAAATGTGGTGAAACGGGTGACAAACATGTGGTTTGATGATGTACTTCAACAAACATGTGAATATTTCAGAAGTGAACAATATGTGGATGATAATTTCTCTCTCTCTTTCTCTCTTGAAAACACACACACACACGCACATATCATTTTCCTCGTACTTATAGACACCCAGATTGGCATTGAATCTGTATCTAGCTCCCTAATCGACCTTCCTGGCTCTTAGGTTTCTTGTAATTTTTTTTCCAACCCATTAGTAGGGAAAAATTGAATTATTCAATCTAAATACCTCAAAGGATTTCCAATAAAATGAGTGAAAGGGAGTTATCAAACTGTTATGATGTAATTTTAGGTCACCGTTCATTATTTTGAAATTTTATATCATTATGTGATTGAGGTAGTGTCTGAAACATCAATTTATATTGGATATTGTTATATATATATTGTAGGGAGATTTTGGTATATGTCAAGGAACATTTAAATGGTGGATGGCTATTTGACAAGCATGCCATAGCTTCCATTTTTAAACTAGTAATATTCAATACCTACAAAAATGCTTATTTCATTGTCTCTTTTAATTTATCCTCCATTTGATTGTTGGTACTTATTTTGGTTATCCCACCAAGGGAGATTGTTATAGATTATTTTTCCTACATTATGTCAATAAGAGAGTCATTTTCCCATTGTTTTATTGTGGACCATAGTGCACACATTCTCCTCTTTATTTTCCATTTTAGTAGGATGGTCACCCCGAAGACACTCGCATCCTCCATGTGGTCATTGTCATAGAATATACTACTTAGGAACATAATTTTAAAGTTTCCTTTTACTGGGAGTGGTCATGGTCAAACCTCCTAGACTCTATCATTCAAGATTAGGTATACCTCCTTGTTTATGAGTTAGCTAGAGGTGAACTATTATGGAAGTTTACTAAATTATCTATCCCCTAGGTGTCTAGATACATTATCCTGGGTGTTGTGAAAAAGCCTATATAGAATCACCCTATTAAGAGGAGAGAAGTGAGTTGGGAATAGTTCGAGATATATTGTGAAATTGAGCTCAATTAGGATTCTATTTATTTATCTATTACCTAGGATGTGGCAATATTGAAGGCAAAGGAGGAGTAATGAAGTGTTTAAGGTATAATGTACATATTTTTCTAATTAATGAAAACTTGTGAGTTTCCTTCCATATATTTTGGGTATTTATCAGATGTATGTTGATGTAATAATGTCACTCTATGGAAGGAATAACTTTTTTTGTTTGTGGGTTCTTGTTGGTAGGAATTTTGGATTGGAGCATCTAGGAGAAATATCCTTGACTGGAAGAAAGTTCTCGAGCATTAGCTTTAAGTGCAACAACCTTTCACTAGTCGTTGAGGGTTGATGTCTACATTATTTAGCTCTTTAACTGAATCCTTATGCATGTACCTACCTTGCATCTAGGAAATTCATACACTTTACCACATAATTGTTAATGGATTTCGAGCAAAGTGACAGGGTTTCAGCCATTTCTTGATACAACAAAAATTGGGAATTAATTGATTCAGATCTTGGGGGGAGGCCCCCAAGATCTAAAAAATTGAAATGGATCTTGGGGGGAGAGACCCCCAAGATCTGAAAACTTGAATTTCCAGAAGAAAAAGAGGAGAATTCCCAATAAACAAAACCACAAAGAAACTTTTTATTAAAACCAATAATAACTGTAAAGGCTACATTGTGGCGGACAATCTGTCCTTTTACAAAATGTGACTTGTTTCTTATTGTATTTTTTAGTTACAATACCATGGGTCAATTCCATGGGTGAATGAATACCATGGGTGGATTTTACAATACCATGAATGGATGCCATTTACAATTCCATGGGTCAACGAATAATATGGGTGGATGAGTACCATGGGATGATTCCATTTTCCATTCGGATCATTCCTCCCTCCTTAAGAAGCAATGGTCCCCATTGCGTAAAGTTCCCTCCTGCAAAGCCTTTGTTGAATATGAAGAGCCACTGAAGATAAGGGTTTTATGTGGTTAACCCATAACCATGATAAATGAAGATCCAAGGATAGAGATACCCTATAATGCTTGTGACCAACTGTGATGATGACAGTGTGCGGCATAGAAAATGGACTTCGATTAAGTATGGGTTTTTGGATGACCCATAACCATGAAAAATGAAGATCCGAGGATAGAGATACCCTGTAATCCTTGTGACCAACTGTGATACTAACAGTGTGCGGTCTAGCAAATGGACTTTGATGACAAGGATTTTATGCGGATGACCCATAACCGTGATGTTGGTTGCTGATGAAGTAGGAGGTGCCTACATAGCCTGGGGTGTGAGGGAACATCTCCAAATAACCCAAGCCAAATGATTCTATGTTGAAACTGATGAATGTGTAGCAGGTGCCTACTAAAGTGGGGTGGGAGGGCATGTCTCCAATGGGAACCCACTCTGAATGCTGCTCCAGAATTAAAATGGGCATAACTTAGTCAATATAACTAAAAATATTTATTATAACCTATTTTTGGAAGAAGGACCATTTTGCATCTTCCCATGTGATGGAAATCCTTATTTGGACACTGTAGAATCTGAGATTTGCCTTGCAATTGTTTTTCACCATCACAAAAGTTCTGAAAAAATAGTTGATTTTAAATCAACGATATCTCCCACATCTGAACTCTGATTCGACCCTTTTTTTCTTTTGAAATTGGGTGATGTTTTAAGAGGAGCTCAGATATAAAATCCTTTTTCTAAAATTCTTCACAAAAAACTTCAAAAAATGTTAGGAGAGTCGTTGTCCACCAGTTGTCGTCAGAACAAATTCTACAACATAGCTAATTTTAAATCAGCGATATGTCCCTCATCCAGACTCTGATTCGGCTGATTTGTTTTTTGAATTTTGGTATTTTTCACAAGGAATCCAGATCTGGTATTTGATTTTGTAAAATTTTCACTAAATGTTTCAGATATGATCTTCAAACTCGTTGCCCAAAAACATTCCTGAAAAAAATGAAAAAAGAAAAATTCTTCTCGCTTGGCCCAAGAAAATGCTCTATGGAGGATGTAGCACATGCTTGAAGTTTGTTGAATATTGCTACAAAATTTGAAACTGAAATATGCATCAAAATCTCATTCCCATGGAATCATAGCCTGCTCTGATACCACTGATCCAGATCTTGGGGGGAGGCCCCCAAGATCTAAAAAATTGAAATGGATCTTGGGGAGAGAGACCCCCAAGATCTGAAAACTTGAATTGCCAAAATAAAAAGAGGAGAATGCACAATAAAAAAAACCACAAAGAAACTTTTTATTAAAATAGATAATAAATGTAAAGGCTACATTGTGGCGGACAATCTGTCCTTTTACAAAATGTGACTTGTTACTTATAGTATTTTTTAGTTACAATACCATGGGTCAATTCCATGGGTGAGTGAATACTATGGGTTGATTTTACAATACCATGGGTGGATGCCATCTACAATACCATGGGTAAATTCCATGGGTCGACGAATAATATGGGTGGATGAGTACCATGGGTTGATGCAATTTTCCATTCGAATCATTAATCCTAATTTAACTTGATTTAATTTATTAATAAATTACTAATTAGTTATAAATTGGCAAGGGCTTAGCTTAAATATTATTCTAATTTATTGAAGGCATCTTATTTGAACCTCAGGTGGATGAGGCTGTGTTGATTTTTTATTTTTTTTACTTTTAAATGGACAAGCATGATTACATATCAAGGGAATATACTCCTATACATTGTCTGAGCCTTTATGAATGGATGTGGTTTTACCTGTGCGCTCATCATCTTGGACATTATAATCTTCAATTAATTTCAAAAGGCTAAGCCTTCCCCGCACCGCAAATAAACAAAGTTTCCAAAGGCTGAAGACCCCTCCACCAACTCCATTGTGATTGCGGTATAAACCAGACCCGCGGGAATTATCCAATACAAATCATAAAACCCCACATATGTGACTATCGCAACGGTTCTAAAAAATCTTAATTCCATACTCCACATTTCCCTGATTGTGATATGCGATTAAGCTTCTACCTGAAGGGATTATAAAATCAATTTCATTAAAATCCTGCGTCTAGAGCTATTGCAGTTTCCAAGAGTCTAAAGGTTTTGCCTCGCTACACAACACTGATAGTGATACGCAATATAACCAGACCTACCTGTATTATACAATGCAATTAAATTAAATATCGCATCCCCGCAATCGTAAAAGTTCCAATAGCATTGACTCATTTGAATTGCGATTGTGATATCCTTGCTCATCCCGATTGTGATATGATGTCATTAATGACATCAGATCCAGGTTAGTTGCAACATCATCATGATGTCACCCGCCATTTCATCTTCCACGACACCTTCCACGTCACATCATGAAGTTATTCGTGAAGTCATTGCCACGTCACACTAGGAACCTACAATCACAAGTTTCAAAGGGACATAGATATAACAAATCCTTCACCCCAGCTGATTCGCGATTGCGATTAAGCCACCCGAAACTAATGGGAAAATAAACTTCACTTCATTAAAATCTCGCATCTGCGCAATCGCAAGAATCATTGCCTTATCCCGATTGCAATATGCGATTAAGCCCAAATCCGATAGGATTATTCACTCCAACTCATAAATTCCCCACGTTTGTGCAAAGGTAAGAATCAAAATGTTAATCTTTCCAATTCTGATTGTGATTTTGCAATAAACCCCGGACCCATTAAGAATTACATGTCAATTCATAAAAATCTCGCGTCTATGTTAGGTCCCTATAATACTAGTGATTACCCCATTACTATTGTAGCTGCATCCCTTATTAATATTGTTGTGCTCCTATTGTCCCCATATTGTTATTACTATGCCACATAGAATCCCTCTATTGTTATTTTTGTGCATTTATATTATTATTGTTAGGTCGGTTGGGTTATATTGTGTCTCCTTAGACTCCTATATATAGAAAGGAGGTTTTTTCATTTGAATGATCAAAGAATCATTCATTTGTGTGATGTAAAATAGGTTTCCCCCTTGAAGAGGCTGAATTCTAAGGCACTGATCTATATTTTCTATCTTTTTGTGAGTTGGTTTCATAGCATTTGGTATTAGAGCTTTGGATTCTAGGGTTTCACTGCTCCAAATAGGTCATCATGGAATTTTTGCTATAACTTCTTTCTGCGACGTTTCAGAAGTGGAAAAAAACCCATTTGAGATGAAATCACATTGAACCTCGGCTCTGAATTTCAGAACTTTTTGTGTTATATTTGCAGAGATATGATCTGAGGAAGTTGGTCTTTTTGTCGACTCTTGAATTACATTCCAAATAGGTGACCTCGAGAAAATCTTCATAACTTTCTCTTTGAGCATCAGATTGAAATTTCATAAGAAGGTATAGAAAGAGGATGGATTTTTGTTTCTTTTAAGATCCAAAGGTCAAAACAGGGACACGTGGCACGTCATACAAGTTATTTCTACTGAACTAGTCTATAATCAGGCCATTGTGGGAGATTCTACATAACTCTTCCTTGGAGAATCCAATTTGGATTAGACTGGTGGCATTGGAAAGAGGACATAGAGGGCTATTGCAGATCACCATTTCATAATTGGATGATCCAAAATTACAAAGATACATCAGAGGCAATATCAAGCTCCTACAAAGTGAAAAAAGGTGTGTAGATTTTTTTAAAATTTTGCTTAAGGTTGGTTTGAAAAATTATATTGCAGGAATTCAAAGGGCATAGTAGACCGTTATTATCGGTAACTGATGCCCCGAGGATAGAAAATGAAAACACCTAGTAAGAAACCTGAAAGCTCTAGTATGACTCATGAAGAAGAGGAAGAAATGCTACATGATATATCAAAATTACAAGACCAAGTGCAACAAACGTCACTCTAACAAAAGCTAACAGAAGCTAAGATAAATGGCATGGAATCTAAGGTAAAGGGAATATAAGCTAAGATGAATGGCGTGGAAGCTAAGATGGATGATTTGAAGATATATTTGAAGACATGCATGGTATTTTTGAAGATAAATTTGACAAATTTTATACAAGAAATACTTACTAATGGTGGAAGGGTAGTAAAGGAAACTCATGATGCGAACAAAGTAAATGTTAATCATGATTTCATAGACTCTAATGTTGGATAGAAGACCCACCATATTCCAAAAATTGATACAAGGGAGTTTGATGGCAAGGATCCCGCAACATCGATATTACAGATGGAGCAATTTTTCGATCTCAATGATGTGCAAAACACACAAAAGGTATGTATTGCAACTTTATATTTGGAACCAAATCATTTTGTATGGTATCAATGGCTTTGCTCTCGTAAACAAATTATCACTTGGGAAATTCTTACAGAAGAATTGACAACACATTATGAGGATACAAAAAGCAACACTTTTTTTAGCCAATTGATAAGTCTCAAACAAAAGGGTTCAATAATGGAGCACATTTAGGAGTTCCAAAAATTAAACATAAGGGTAAGAAATATTCTAGAGGAGCATAGGATTGATGTGTTCATAGGGACTTTAAAGGATAATATCCAACATGATGTTCACCTTTGGGAACTTGATTCATTAGAGAAGGCATTCGGGTTAGTAAGAAAAATGGAAAGAAAAATTATGGCAACCAAGAAGCATACCACTCACAACTATAAAGATGGAAATGTTGTTGCCCCTAGTCTTCCACAACCTATGAGGTTGACACCACAACAACTGGAAGAAAAAAGAGCAAAAGGGCTTTGTTACAGTTGTGATAGCAAATACACTAAAGGTCATAAGTGTGCTGAGAAGAAATTATTCTACATAAATTGTGAAGAGGAAGAAGAAAAGGAGCAAGAAAGGTTAAAGGAAGCGGATATACTCCAAGAACAAAACCTAGATAAAGAAGAAATGAATCCGACCATATCTTTTAATGCATTGGCTGGAATTACCACTCCTCAAACCATCAAGAT
>APFE030071386.1:27236-58707 GCA_000404065.3 Pinus taeda
CACTCTCAAGAAAGGATGAGGATGTGGAAGCGTTGTTGTGTGCCATTTCTATTATCCAACCAGATTGGATAAACGAAGCAAGGGAGGAATGGAAGAATGATGAAGAAGTGTGGGCACTTATTCGAAAATTACAACACAATCTCAGTACATCTGATACATTTAGCTGGAAAAATGATTCGTTATGGTACAAAGATCGCTTATATCTCTGTAAGAATTCCCAACTAAAACAAAAGATTCTTATGGAATTGCAAACTTCTCCCTTAGGAGGGAACTCATGATTTTTAAAAACTTACAATAGGGTTAAGAAGGAATTTTTTTGGGACGGCCTTAAATCAGATATTCAAAAGTTTGTGAAAGAATGTTTGGTTTGCCAACAAAATAAAGTTGAAACAATTAAGACACCGGGTCTATTACAACCTTTATCCATTCCAAGCCAACGTTGAGAGGAGGTTTCAATGGATTTTATCACAGGTTTACCCAAGTCTGAGGGAAAGAGTGTCATCATGGTGGTAGTTGACAGACTTACCAAGTATGCACACTTTTGTGCATTATCACATACATTTAAAGCCAGTACAGTTTCTACTGCATTTATGGAAACAATTCAAAAGCTACATGGAAACCCAAAGATTATTGTAAGTGACAGAGATCCCATTTTCACTGGAAATTTTTGGACATAATTATTTTCTTGTCTTGGTACTCAGTTAGCTCATAGCTCATCTTATCATCCTCAATATGATGGACAAACTGAGAGAGTAAACAAATGTTTGGAAGGATATCTTTGTTTCTTTGTATATGATGAACATACACAATGGGTCAAATGGTTGCCTTTGGCTGAATGGTGGTATAACACCTTCTTCCATGCAGCAACAAAAATGACCCCATTTATGGAACTTTATGGATATCAGCCACCATCCATCACATCATATTTAAGAGAAAATTCTAAGGTTCAAGCAGTGGAACATCACATTGAGGATCAACAACAAGTCCTCCAACTTTTGAAGGATAACCTCGTGTTGGGACAGAATAGAATGAAATAGTAGGCATATCAACATTGCAGCGAAAGAAGTTTTGATGTAGGTGATTGGGTATTCAAATGGCTACAACCATATAAACAAATGTCCCTCAAGCAAGCTAATAAGGATAATAAATTATCACCAAAGTATTATGGTCCGTACAAGGTGTGGCAAAAGATTGGTACTATGGCATACAAATTGGAGCTTCCCGCGGCTTCTCTAGTGCACCCAATTTTTCATGTTTCATGTTTAAAGAAGGTTATAGGCGACAAAGTCTCTGTTCAAACAATATTGCCAAAACTTGATGAGGAAGGAAAAATTATATTGGAATCGGAAGTAGTCATAGAAATAAGAGCTCGACAACTATGAAATCGATCAATTTTGGAGTATCTCATCAAGTGAAAGGACTTATCCGCTAAAGATTCCACATGGGAGGATGATAATTTTATACAAAAACATCCTGAACTACTCAAGCATTAAGTACAACACTTTTTTGAAGGAGAGGGGCATGTTAGGTCCCTATAATACTAGGGATTACCCCATTACTATTGTAATTGTATCCCTTATTAATATTGGTGTGCCCCTATTGTCCCCATATTGTTATTACTGTGCCCCATAGAATCCCTCTATTGTTGTTTTTGTGCCTTTATATTATTATTGTTAGGTCGGTTGGGTTATATTGTGACTCCTTAGACTCCTATATATAGAAAGGAGCTTTTGTCATTTGAATCATCAAAGAATCATTCATTTGTGTGATGTAAAGGAGGTTTCCCCTCAAAGACGCTGAATTCTAAGGCGTTGATCTATCTTTTCTATCTTTTTGTGAGCTGGTTTCATAATAGTCTGTGGCTATCGTAAAAGCTACAACATTTAAGCCATTCCTCCTCGGCCCATTTCGATTGCGATTTGGTCTTATTCAGATTTTCGTCTATTTTCAATAAGGATTCTCCTTACTTGAAATATCATAATAATTCAACTCCTGAACTAAAAATTGATTTCGATTTTGTGATAAGACTTTAAACTTTGACTTGTATTACCAGAGACCTCACTCGACAGTGCTCTCCATGATGGTTGTGTTGACATTTATTACGCTCTACATTTTTCCTGATTTCCTGCAAAAGTGATACGTTTCAAATAAAACTCGCTTATCAATTTCATTTATTTCCAGCTTATCGATTCCTGTTTTTCTTGTTCAAGTTCATGACAGAGGAGGACAATTGTGCTAATAAGTTGTATATCAGTTCAAATAGGTAGACAGACATCCACTAAATTTGATGGAACAAAAAAATTGATAAAGACAAAAAATCAATTTCGAAAACTTCTACCAAAATACTATTTTCCTTTAAGCATTGTTGAAGGGATTTGTTTAAATGCCCTCAACACTCTGCACAATAGATTTAGTTTTTCTTTTTTTCTGTTTAAGCTTACTTTTTGTATGAAATAAAGGTCCTGAATTTTATGAAGAAAGGATTACAAAAGCTTGCACTACTATACTTTCATCCTTTTCTCAATAAAATGACTAGAACATTGTTTAGGAATTTTCATAAAGATTTTTGAGAATTTGCATTATTGTACTCCTGGAATCATCTTTGTGGGAAGGAATAAACTACTACTATTTATTTTATGAGTTGAGTGAAGTGTATATGGTATTTCTACCATTGTACCTCTATTTTGTTCATAAGTCAATAGTAAATTTATTTTTTCAAGTTGCTTATTACTTGATATTTAAAGAACAATGTTACATGTATTCACTATTGATCATGCTACAAAATATATTTTTATACCTGTTAAGAAATTTTCTTTGATATTCTAAATGTGATATGAGTTTACACATTATTCTCATTAATTATTTAATCAAACTAATCATCTTGAAATAATTTCATTCCATTGGTCCTTGAGCAATCTATATTGTGATTTACTAGGGAAAATCATTATAAATCCTATCTAGATAAAAGTTAAACATTCGGGGTTATAGAGTAGATTAATGCATATATTTTTGCATTTAATTCATTACTGCAAATCCATCTATTTCACTTCACTATAAACATTACACATTCATTCAAACACCTTTCGTTGGGAAACTCATCCAGTCAGAGCCACTACCTAAATGGAAAAGGAGTTTTCTTAAGGTCCAAAGCGGGTGGTTTTCCCCCCTATGTTAAAGTAGCGATTTTCAAGGCCTTAACACTTTTTTGTTGCTAGAAGTAGGGCTTGCAAAATATGAATGGCAAGTAAGTACAATCCAAAAACAAAAGGCCATTCCAAGAATAATTCCCCTTCCAAATCTCCTACAACTTCTAGATCCCCTCCAAAATATCCTATTTCTAGATTAGGAGTTATACAATCACATCCCAGGTCTCCTAGAATACCTCCTAAGGTAATCCCTACAAATTTCACTCTAAAATCACCAGAAATTATAACTTTGATAAAGAAATTGGAAGACGTCTCCATTTTAACAAAAAAGTCTGAATCATTCAAAGATTTTGAAGGAAGAATAACTTCTATTTTTCAAGGAACTGGTGTTTTAACTCAGTCCCAAAGTGAAAAACTTGGCATCTCGCCATTTGAATTTCCACTTCAATCTCACCAAATCAAAACTGCTACATTAGATTCCCAAACATTTACTAGTGAGATTACATCATTCTGTCATTCACTAACATCTCCATTTCTTCTCTTTTCATTTCCTTTCTCTCTACCATTCACTTCATCTATCTCCATTTCCTCTACACAAACAACTAGTGCTACCTCAAGCAGTACTATCACAGCTACTAGTTCTTATTTCATCACATTCACCTTTCCAGCTGTTACAATGGCAATTAGACCGTGGTCCAATCCGGAAGTTGTTCAAATGCTACCATCACTTAATCCTCTACGAAAACATCCTGAAAGATGGCTTCCCAAATTCAATCCTAATGATGGGTTACTTGCTGAAGAGCATCTTCATAATTATATATTAACCATCAATCTCAATGAGGTATATGTAAAAGACGTTCTTGTTAGATTATTCCCATACAATCTTACAGGATCAGCAAGGTCTTGGTACTTTTCATTACCAGCCAATTCTATTACTAGTTGGGATATTTTTGAAGAAATATTTATGACTAAATTTGGTGATTATCTCTCAACCGCATCTCTTATCATTGACCTTTCCAATTTAAAAATGAAATTATGGGAAAATATAAAAGATTTCAATTCTATATTTAACAAATTGTTTACTAAAATCCTAGCTAATTCTAGACCTAGTTTCGATGTAGAAATTCAATGGTATATTTCATTTATTACTTCTAACATAGGAATTTTTATAGATAGAGCTAATAAAAATACCTTGGTAGAAAACATGAAATAAGTTGTGTCTATAGAGAAGGGGATAAATGCACTAGAAAATAAAAAAGATGAGGAAGACAAAAAATTAAAAGGAGTTACATTTAAGGATGAAGCTGAAAAAAAAAGCTCCTAAAGATCACTTTGATCTTGAATGCTTACAACAAGTCCTTAAAACTTTATCTAACGAGATGATAGAGATCAAAAAATAAGTAGTTGAATCCTCTTCCAAAAAACCTTTTAGACTATTAATAAGAAATCATCCACCTAATCCAAAACCTCCAAACATGATCTCTAATGCAAAAATTGATGGTGAAGATGAGGATGCAACAACATTTTCTACTGATGAATCCCAAGATGAACATATAGCCAAGTTAAATGGAATGTGTGATTTTATTCTTCCTATTTCTGATAGTGAAAATGAATATGAAGCATTACCTATTAGCACAAGAAGTAAAGGTCAAGTTTATCCTACACAACCAATTCAAAAGCATAAACCTTCAACTTCCACTGCTAAAGATAAAGCTGATGTTAAAAAATCCACTTCCACTTCTCCACAAGTAATTCCATCTTCATCCAATTCTCCATCTTCACTCACAACCTTAGTAGTTTTAGATAATATTGAGTACAATATAGTTGAGGATATGAAGAAAATAAAAGCAAAAGTTTCCCCCGTGAACTCACTAAACTCAAAGAACGAGATATTTTTTTACTGAAAGAATTTAATGCAGTACATGCTTCTCCTCTTCCTACTGTTCTGGTATCCAAAGCTTCTAACATAATGGGTAAACCTATTGGTCATCCATTATTTGATTCCTCTGATGCTATTATGATAGGTTACAAGTCTAAATCACATACTCCTTTTCTTTTGATTTTTGAAATATTTAGTAAAAATTTACATAACTGCTTGGTAGATTCTGGGGCTTCTTCGAATTTCATGTTGTATTCAGTTTGTCTGAAATTAAATATGTCACCCCAGAAAACTCCAGTTCACATTGTTCAACTCGATAGAACAAAAGTGAAAGTCATAGGAGAAATGAATTTAGTTCTTATTAAATTATCTTCGAATCCTAAAGTCTATCAAATAATTGATATACTTGTGGTTGATATCCTAGATTTCTACAGTTTAATCCTTAGTAGAGATTGGTCAAAAAAACTACACGATTATTTTTCCACTAATTGGTCTCATTTATGGCTCCCATTTAATGGAAATCTGAGCCAAATCAGAATCAACTGAGAAAAACATATGGAACATTCAGTAACATATTTCAAAGGTGAAAATGAGGTAGTATCATTTAATAGCAACATTCTTGGAAACTACTCTACTGAATCATTTCTGAAAATTTTAAAGCACAAATGTGACTATTTTTGAATAATTTTGTAACTTCTCAAATTGAAAATTTTTCATAGATAGACTTTTTCAAATTTGTAAATATGCTATAAAAACCATTAGTTAATCCTTTATCCTGGACATTGTATTTTGTTGGGTCAAAATAAAGTGATGGTGCAGGAGTAGGTTGCATATTGATTAATCCTAAAGGTGTGAAGGCAATGCTAACTTTTATATTGGAATTCTAATGCACAAATAATATTGTAGAGTATAAGGCATTGGTCCAAGGTATGTATAAAGCAAGTAGCCTTGACGTTAAATACCTGAAATTTTATGGAGATTCGTAAATTATAGTAAAACAAGTAAGAAAAATGATGCATTGTATCTCTACACACTTGAAGCATTATCAATATTTGATTCAGTCTCTCACTTCACATTTTTTAGAGTTTAACATCTTTGCTATTCCTAGGATTCAGAATGCCAAAGCTGGCCTTCTTGCTAATGTTGCATCAAAATTGATCGCATCTGAAGATTATAGTCCTGATAGATTTTATGTAGAATTAATCTTTAGGCCATCCATTCTTGATAATATCACCAACTGGCAGGTATTCAATGATGATGAAGACATTTTAAGCTTCTTAGCTTTTGAAAAATCATATGATGACCAAATAATTGATGAAGTTGAACATGACAGTAAGTTAAAATGGAAAATTGAGGATAATCGCATACCCAAATATGTAGTTAAACTTGAGGATCTCTATGATATAAAAGATAGATTGAAAAGAGTTACTAATTCAAAACTACATAGTTCAACTTTGAGATTTGAATTAATAAATCTTGGCACAGATCTTAAACCTCAGAGCATCAATTTATGACTTTGTCTCTCATCTGAAGAAATATTATCTTTCATGAATAAGGATGTCTTTGCTTGGAGTTACAAAGATCTCAAAACCTGTCCAACAAAAATTAAGGAAAATTCATTCGAACTTAGAAAATCAAATCAAAACAGAAATGAATAAACTCCTGAAGGTTAAAATGATTTTTCCTGTTAGGCATTCAAGATGATTTCCAACTTGGTACATGTTAGGAAGAAAAATGGTGATATCCGAATTTTTATAGATTTTAGGAATCTTAATAAGGTCAATGAAAAGGATAATTTCCCACTACCCACTATGGAATAGATTTTACAATTAGTTGTTGGTTCCAAACATATGCCTTTCCTTGATGTTTTCTCTGGATATAATCAAATCATGGTCCACTTAGATGATAGGCTAAAGACTAATTTCATAACCAAATGGGGAACTTATGACTACCAAAATATGCCATTCGGTTTAATAAATGCAAGGGGCCATTTTCCAATGAGCCATGGATATAGCATTCAAAGGTCTGTTAAATAAAACAATTGTTGTTTACTTGGATGCAATTATTGTTTATTAAAAGAACATAAATAGTCATTTTCTAGACCTAAAACAAATTTTTGAATGCTGTAGAAAATATGGTATTTCATTAAATCTGAAAAAATTATTTTTGCACTCCTAGTGAAGGGAAACTTTTAGGATTCATTGTGTTAAGAAATGGAAGTTAGATTGACCCTAATAGAACAAAATAAATTTCATAAATTTCTCCACCATATAAAAAAAAAAATCTGCAATCATTTTTTTGACAAATCAATTTTGTCAAAAGGTTTGTCCCTGATTTCTCACAAATTATTTTGCAGTTACAACAAATGATTAAGAAAGACATAGTTTTTAAATGAGGTCATCATGAAAAGAAAGCATTTGATTTAATCAAATAGGAAATTATCAATACTCCTTCTTTAAATACTTTGAATATCTCCTATCATTTCATCTTATACAATTTTGCTTCATAAACCTCTTATTCCTTTGTTTTGACACAAATTAATAATCGAAAAATTGAAGCACCCATCTCATTTTTCAGTTCAAATTTTTAGGGTGCTGAATTGAATTATTCAGAAGTAGAAAAATAGGCATTTTCTGTATATAAATTTGTAAAGAATTTTAGACCTTTTCTATGAAAAACACACATGAAAGTAATAGTCTCATTCCCATCAGTGAGGCAATTACTAATACATAAAGAATTAGGTGAAAAGAGAGCAAATTGAGTAACAACTCTGCAGGAATATGATATTGAAATAAAACCAGCCAAAATTGTTAGAGGGCAAGGTTTCTAAAAGATGTTTATAGGAGAATCCAACATACCAGTCAAAGGGGACATAGGTAACAATGAACACATTTTTGAGGTAAGTGTAATTGATGTTGATTCCCAATATGTTGATTTAACTTTTTATTTAAAAAGTAAATATGATCCTCCTCTACTCAATTATAAAAGAAAAAGAGCTTAATGATTAAAAGAAAGTCATTATGATATTGTTGATAATGTTTTATTTAGGAGAAACTATGATTCCATATTGCTAAGATGCTTAGAAAATTGTGAAGCACAAACAGTTTTGCAAGAACTTCACGATGGACCAGCAGGTAGACACTATGGAGGAGATACTAGAGCACACAAAATCTTACATGCTAGATACTATGGTACCACTCTCTTCAAAGATACCCATGCATATGTGAGGAAATGAAAAACATGCCAAACTACTTCTAGAAGATAAAGGAAATAAGCCTTGCCTCTGCAGCTAGTCAACATCGAACAACCTTTTGAACAATCGAGACTAGATATCATAGGTGAGATCATTCCTAAGTTTTCTAAACATCATAGATATATTTTGACTGCTACATATTACTTCACTAAGTGGGTGGAAGAAATTATGCTAAAGATAGTTAAGTATGAATCTGTTATTGAATTTATTGATCAATTTATCATTACAAGATTTGTTTTGCATTCTGCACTTATATTTGATAATGCATCTTATTTTTCGAGTACCAGTATGATTGAATTTGCAATTAGGAGATGTTTTAAACTCAAATATTCTGCTAATTACTATCCCTAGGGAAATGGTTTTGGCAGAATCCACTAATAAAAATCTCCTTGGAATAATCAAAAGAACTATAGATCAAAATCAAAGAAACTGGCACAAAGCTTTAATATTTTTTGTATGGGCTGATAGGATAACTAAGAAGACTTCTATAGGCACTTCTCCTTTTAGCCTAGTCTATCGGAAGGAATCCATCATTCCATCACATTTGGATTTTCCTTCATTATCCCTAGTTAAATTTATTGAAGAAACACCTTCTTCTTCATTGCAATTGAGAAATTCACAAATCATAAAATTAAAAGAAGAAATCGAAAAGGCCAAACTCACACACACCAAACATCAACATATGGGGAAATCTTCTTTTGACGCAAGTTTAGTCACACAAAGTGTAGGTTTTAACCCCATATAGAAATTACCTGCATATGAATTCTAAAACACAAAACATAAACAATGCGAGAGCATAACAGATAAAACACATATACACAGAGATTTTCCCCTCGATCCCAAAACCGAGACTAATAGCTTGATTTTTTTCATTATGTTTCTTTCAATGTTATAATACATATTTATACATGCCGAAGCATCCAATACCATGGACTAAAATCCATCACATCCAATATCATGGACTGAAAACCATTGCATCCAAAAACATGTGCGAAAAGCATGCACAAAACCATAGGTGGGTCTGCCCAACCTAACATAGGGTACAAAACCAAAATTTTCAGGGCGTTGCCTTGGGGTTACGAGTATGCCTCAAACTCCCTGTGACCCCCCCCCCCCTCGGTTACAAAATCAATGCAACGAAGGGGTGCTCCACCCCCGCCCTCTAACCCCCTGGTTAACTACGTGGGCTAGTCGTGGAAAGAATATAACACAACCCAACATTCTCACACTTGTTGTTTTCTTTTCACATGAGGCCACAAGAGAGATTAGTGATTTTTCCAGCCTTGAAATGCCCATTGTCTCTCTACACCAAGAGAACTTCTCAGAGCTCACAGATTTCTTCAATGCATCTGCAATATTCTTCAATGTGTCCACCTTTACCAGCAACACCTTTTTGTCTTCTATCATATCCCTCACAAAGTGATATTGAACATCAATGTACTTTGTCTTTGAATGATATGTGGGGTTCTTTGCCAAGAAAATTTCACTTTGGCTGTCACAGTCTATCCTTATAGCTCCTTGTACTAACCCCATACTTGAACACAATCTTTAGAACCAAACTACATCATTGCTTGCATGAGTGGCTGCCATGTATTCTTCCTCTTTAGTTGATAGTGCCATTACAAATTTTTTCTTACTCATCGCACTGATTGCACCTCCAAATAGGTTAAATACATACCCACTTGTCGATCTTCTTTGATCCAGATCTCCAGCCTAGTCTGCATCAATAAAGACATGAATATCCAACATTTTGTCCAACCCTAGTCTTCCTTGGTAGCACAAACCATAATCACTAGTGCCACGTAAATACCTAAAAACCCGCTTCACTATTGTCCAGTGATCCTTCCCCGGTTTTGATATAAACCTGCTCAATACTTCCACTGCATGTGCAATGTATGGTCTAGTATAGACCATTGCATACATCAGGCTACCGACTACACTTGCATATGGAACATGGGACATATCCTCTTCCCCTTCTTATGTCTTGGGACATTGTTCAACATATAACCTCACACCTACATAAATAGGAACCTTCACCAGTTTACTATCCTGCATATTAAACCTCTGCAGTATTGTCTTGACATACTTCCTCTAGTTTAACTAGAGCTTCCTCTTCGCCCGATCTCTTTTAATTTCCATGCCCAAAATATAATTTGCAACACCAAGATCTTTCATGTCATATTTGGAGGACAATTGGGTCTTCAAATCCTGGATAATTTCTTTGTAATTTCCAACCAGCAACATATCATCCACATACAAGACCAGATAAATAACACGGTCACCAATTAATTTAAAATACACACAATGATATACTTTGCTTATGGTGAAGCCATGTCCCTGTATAAATGTATCAAATTTCTGATACCACATCCTTGATGATTGTTTTAACCCATACAGAGACTTCTTTAACTTGCATACCAATTCTTTCTTAGTCTTCACCATAAAGCCATCAGGTTGCTTCATTCATATTTCCTCTTCCAGATCCCCATGAAGAAATGTTGTCTTCACATCCATCTGTTCTACCTCAAAATCAAGAGCAGCAGCAACAGATAAAAGTAATCTAATAGAAGTTACCTTGGCAACAAGAAAGTAATTATCACCAAAATCAATTCCTGACACCTGGGAATAACCTTTTGCTACCAACCGAGCTTTGTATTTATCCACCTTTCCTTCTACATTTGTCTTCTTCTTGAACACTCATTTGCTGCCAATGGGTTTCCTTCCAGTCAGCAACTCCACCGGACCCCAAGCCTCATTTTTGAGTAAAGATGCCATTTCATCAACCATGGCCTCTTTCCAGAGTTTTCCATCCTCTAAATCTATTATTTCCTTCACAGTTCTGGGATCATCGTCAGTAATAAATAAAGCAAAATTTGAACATAAAGTAGATGGACTATACCTTTCTGACTGCCTTCTTTCTTGAACTGATCTTCTCACACCCAAAGTTCATGGATCTTCATCTTCTGATTCCTCCTCTATTGTAGAGTCTGATTCTTCCTGCTTAAGCTCAAACTCTATCTTCTCAAGTTCCTTTGGTTGGACTTCATGTTTAATAACATCTTTTACATCTTTGAACACCACATCTCAGTTGTACAAAACCTTCCATGTGAATGGGTTCCAAAGCTTATCACCCTTTAAACCATCCTTATACCCAATAAAGATGCACTTTTCATATTTACCATCCAACTTTGTTCGTTTCTTCGTTGGAACATGTACATATGCATCACATCTAAATACCCTCGGATGTGAAAGAGAGGGTTTCTTACCAGTCCATACCTCTTGTGGAGTCTTATCCTCCAACACTAATGAAGGTGACCTGTTGACCAGGTAACATGCAGTATCCATTGCCTCTACCCAAAATTCATGTCCTAACCCGGCACCACTGAGCATGCTTCTTACCCTTTCCATCAACGTCTTATTCATTCTTTCTACAACTCCATTTTGTTGAGGTGTATATGGAGTAGTCTTCTGTCATGCTATACCACACTTCTTACAAAATTATTTAAATTCCTTGCTGCAAAACTCTCCACCATCATCTGTCCTCAGTACCTTTATCTTTTTCCCTATCTAATTTTCCATGAGAGCCTTAAATTAGTTAAACCTATCAAAGGCTTCAGATATCTTCTTAAGGAAATATATCAATGTGTTCCTTGAGAAGTCATTTATAAATGATACATAGTACATACACTTACTCAGTGATGGAACCTTCACAGGTCCAAACACATAATTGTGCACAAGTTCTAATATTTGTTTTTCCCTCTTACTACCAGAGGGGAAACTCACCAGATTCCACTTCCCATATACACAATTTTCACAGAAATCAAAATCCAGAGAGTTGTTACTCATACCTTCTACCATACCTTTACCATGAAGTATTCGAAGGCCCTTCTTTCTAGTATGTCCAAGCCTTTGATGCCACAACATGGTCTTCTCTCCAGAGACCACTAGATTTTCTGCTCCACTTTCAAGAATCATAGAACTATTGCGCACATCAATAATAGTGCTACCTTGCAGCTTGTATAGAGTTCCAATTTGAACTCCCTGCATCAATACTAGTGCTGCTTGAACCATTTTGTAGGTATCCTTCTCGAACACTGTTTTTACACCTGCATCATCCAACTTTCTTACAAAAATTAGATTTCTGGCCAATGTAGGACTATGTAGAACACCCAGAAGTGTTCTAACCCTTCCACCTTGCAACTTCAACTTTACTTTTCTGTGACCAATGTTTCTAGCCTTCATATCGTCCCCTAAGAAGACATCACCACCATCACATTTCTCATACTCACAGAACGACTCTTTATGGGGAGTGAAGTGAAAGGATGCACCTAGGTCAATCAACCATGCCTCATGATCTACATGTGTACTTGAAGAGGCCAAGTATACATCCCCACCTTCATCTGAGGTGGTTTTTTCCTCTACAGAAGGAGGATCATCAGATCCCTTTCCTTTATTAGGAGCTTTAGATTTACAGTCCCTTTTGTAGTGCCCTTCCTTTCCACATTTTGAGCACACCGCCTTTACAGATTTTCCTCGAGATTTAGATCTCCCACTCGATGACTTATTTTTGTTTCTATTCTGGGACCATCCTCGTACAGACAAGGCATCACCATTCTGGCTCTCCATATTTTTCCGTCTCATCTCCTCCATCAGCAAGGATGAGACTATTTCATCAAACCTGCAAGGCAGCTGCATTGCTACCTATTGCAATAACCAGACTATCCCATGAATCTGGTAGAGAACACAAAAAATTGATGCACTTATCTTCATATGAAATTTTAATATCAACAGATGCTAACTGACTTACCACAGTATTAAATGAATTCAAATGCTCTATCACCGAGTCTCCAAAGACTTAGGTTGGTACAAAGTCCCTAACTTGTCCCACAAAGCCTTCGTTGTAGCTTCCCCTGATACATTCAGTGGTACTGAATCTGAGACACACAATCATATTATGCTCTTTGCCTTCTGATCCAACTTCTTCCATTCTTCATCAGACACTCTTGCTGATTTAGTACCCACATCTACCGTGATCCACTAATCTTTATCCACCAACAGATCCTCCATCTTGAGTTTCCATAACTCAAAACTCTGACTATTAAATCTCTTGATCTCTCTTTCCACTTCTCGCCATCGTCTTTCACCACCAGAATCGATCTCGCAGATCTCCCACTGAGCAAGGTCTACCACAGGCCCGAGTGAAACTCCTGAGCAACGAAGGCATCCCCTTGAAGAGAAAACTGCTCTGATACCAAATGTAGGTTTTGACCCCATACAAAAATTACCTGCATATGAATTCTAACAAAAAAAATAAACAATGTGAGAGCATAACACATAAAACACATATATACACAGAGATTTTCCCTTGGATCCCAAAACCGAGACTACCAGCTTGATTTATTTTCATTATGTTCCTTTCAATGTTATAATACATATTTATACATGCTGAAGCATCCAATACCATGGACCGAAAACCATCACGTCAAAAAACATGTGAAAAAATCATGCACAAAACCATAGGTGGGTCTGCCCAACCTAACATAGGGTCCAAAACCAAAAATTTTCAGGGTGCTACCCCAGACCCCATAAAGTGGGGTGATGGGTATGCCTGAAACCTCCTGTGTCCCCCCCACTACAAAATTGATGCAACGATGGGGGCTTCCCCCCGTCCCCCCCCAACCCCAAACCCCCCCTCTAACCCTCCAGTTAACTACGTGCAAAGTCGTGGAAAAAATATAACATAACCCAACAAAAGATCCTTCATGTTAGAGAATCTAGTTCTCAAGTGGGACAACGCACAAAGAAAAAAAAGGAAACGTACCAAATTTCAGAAATTATGGATTGCCTCCATTGACAAATTGTGAAGAGATAATCTCATCTACATTTATACTCAAAGATTCAATCAAGACAGAGAGATTATAATTCCTATAAATGGGCCCATCTTAAAAAAATTAGTTTCCCGAAATTTCAATATTATTATATATATAAATAGATATATATATATATATATATATATATATTATTATATATAATATATATAATATATAATAATATATATATAATATATATATATTATATATATATATATAATATATATATATTATAGATATATATATATAAGAACAATTCTTTTTAAAAAAAAAACTTAAAAAATTACTTCCATTGTACATCCTGGTGCAATTTACTTTTCCTTTTACATATTTTGTCGATAAAATGTTTAGTACTATATTGACTTTTCAAACATCTCTTGAGGTTAATTTTTTTTTTTCATTTTGAAGGTTGGAATTTTTAAGAACTGGTTACCAAAATTTAAGATTAGATAAAAATTATAGAACTCTGAAAATATTTTCCATTAAGTCAAAATATTTAAAAACCTTAGAAAATTATATCCTTTTACTCTAGTTTCAGTCAAAAAAGGTTATCCTTAAGAAGTAAAGATTGTCTTATGACTAAAACACTTTTAACTAGAATTTGTCATCCAAAACTCTTAAGGAGTCAATAGTCCTCCCCATCCATTAAAAGGGGACTTTTTTAGAGAGTAATTCTAAAATATAATAAATTTAAAAAGATAAGAGGTCTCAGCATGAGCATGCTTACCATGTTCATAAGGAACCAATTAAATTGACATTACCACACTGAACACCAAATCAGGTTAATGGCTTATAATTTTTAAGTGTACGACAAGGGGTCTCATAACAAGCCAACTTGTTCAGTTTTATTGTTATTGGCGAATGGAATTATCATTATTTGGCCACAAAACCAGGACAATGGCTTTTTAGCATCAAAAAAGAAAAGAAAAGAAAAATAAAATTTACCTCTGATTATTCCACTATTAAGTGGATAGGGCACTGAATTGTTGTTGGTTAAAAGATAACCTATCGAGGCTATGAACGCTTGTTGGTAGTAGTGGCTCTACTTTTGATGAACGAGTAAATTTGTAACGAAGTCATAAAAGGCCCCCTACTTTACTTTTATAGATTGATTAATGACTAATACAAGTAGATAGGTGTTTTTCAATCACAATTTTTTTTAGAAGAGATTGCAATTTAATGAGTTCTATAGTCAGAGTAATTTTATTTATCTAAATGTTTCAAAAAGTAGTTTTCAGGTATTAGATTATTTTTACTAAATCTTTTGAAAATTTCATTATCAGAGGTAAATGGTTCTTCCAATGAATCACCAATTGTTGTACTATTCAACATCCCCCATTTTAATATTATAAATTTCCTATGAAATTTACTATATTAAACTAGGGACCCTTCAAATTTAGAAAAATCATATAATCAAACTTTAATAGTTAGGATTTTTAATTAAAACCCAAGTATTAAACCTACATTATCCCAAAAAACCAAATCAAATAGCCCCTGGAACTAAGACTTATTCTTATTTGTTAAAAAACGTTAAGTAATAAATAATATGGGCTATTTGGAGCTTTTTATCCCCTAAAGTTGAAATCCTCATAAACTCTGACACTTTGCTATATCCTGCATTGTAATGTTTCTAAAGCCTAAGCCTTCCCCGCATCACAAATAATTTTTTTTCCAAAGGCTCAAGACCCCTGCGCCAAGTCCATTGCAATTGTGATATAAACTGGACCAGCAGGGATTATCCAATACAAATGATAAAACCCTACGTCTGTGACTATCGCAAAGGTTCTAAAAAGTCTTAAGCCGATACTCCACCGCTCGCCCATTGTGATATGGGATTAAGCCTGGACCCAATGGGTTTATAAAAACATTTTCATTAAATTCCGACGGCCATAGCTATCGCATTTTCCAAGAGTCTAAAGGTTCCGCACCACTACACACCGTTGATTGTGATATGTGATATAACTAGACCTGCTAGGATTATACAATGTAATTAAATTAAATATTGCATCCACGCAATCGTAAAAGTTCGAAGAGTCATGCTTCATTTAAATTTTGATTTTGATATCCTTCCTCATCTCACTTACGATATGACGTAATGAATGACGTCAGGTCCATGTTAGTTGCCATGTAATTTCCATGTCACCTGTCCTATCATTTGCCATGTCACCCACCATGTCACATCATGATGTTATTCATGACGTCACTACCACGTCACCTCAGGACCCCGCAATGACAAGTTTTGAAGGGACACAACTTATAACAAATCCTTCACCCCAGTTGATTTGTGATTGTGATTAAGCCACCCGAACCTGACCAGAAAATCAACTTCACTTCACTAAAATCTCATGTCTACGCAATCGTAAGAACCATTGCCCTATCCCTATTACAATATGAAATTAAGCTTTAACCCCACGATATTATTCACTCCAACTTCTAAATTCCCCGCGTCCGCACAAACGCAAGAATTACAATCTTAATCTTTCCAATGCCGATTGTGATTTGCGATAAACCCCAGACTCAATAAGAATTACATGTCAATTCATAAAAATATCGCATCTGTGGCTATTGCAAAAGACATAGAATTTAAGTCGTTCCTCCTTGGCCCATTCTGATTGCGATTTGGTCTTATTTAGATTTTCATCTATTTTCAATAAGGATTCTCCTTTCTTAAAATATGACGATAACTCAACTGACGACCTAAAACGTGATTGCGATTTTGTGATAAGATCCTAAAATCTAACTTGTCTTACCATAGACCTCACTCTGCATTACTCTCCATGATGGTTTTGTTCAGATTTATTATGCTCAACATTTTTCCTGATTTCCTGCAAAAGTGATTTGTTTCAAATAAAACTCGCTTATCAGTTTCATTTATTTCCATCTTATTCATTCTCATTTTTCTTGTTCAGGTTCATAATAGAGGATGACATTTCTATTATAAGTGGCATATTAGTTCAAACAGACAGACATACATCCATAGAATTCAATGGAACAAACAAAGTTGATGAAAACAACAAATTACTTTCAGAGACTTCTGTAGCAATTGTCACTGTAGATTAACCTCATAATGCGATATACTAAAGAAAAATACTTAATCTACTTCTACCATCAAACTTGCAGACTCTTAATTGATTTGAGCAAGATGAAATAGAACACATATAACAGAGAAGAAGAATCAATACACATGAAACACAGAAGAATACTCTAGGGGAAGCCTCAGCTAAAAACCCCGCTATCTGTATTATCATACAAGTGGAAATATCTCAGGATTACACACAGCTTTAGCTCTCACAACTATCTAGCTCTCAGTATAATCCCTCACTACTGCTCATAGACAGAATAGATAGCTCATATGCCTTTCCTCTACCCTCCAAGCCTCCTATTTCCTTGCTCAATTTTCCCTGGGTGTTCCTGCTAAAACCTTGTGTGACACTAATCTCACATACTGCACCAACACACTGTAAAACTGTGCAAATCTCAAGGATTCCTTCTACATGCAAGAGATTTTCTTATAGGAAACCTCTTGCAACTGATAGTACATTTTCCCTACCTTTAATATCAACTTGGTCTTTGCCTGAACTGACATTCATGAGTTATTTATGAGAGAATATTATGTTATCTGGAGTACACTAGTTTCATGCATGCATTCATTAACTAATTGAACTCACAATTAGTTCCTCCAATAGTTTGGAACTAATTTAACTGGACTTAACTCAATTAACTGAGCTAACTAATTAAAACTAAATTACAACTCATCCTTATGTCCATAATTAAGGGATAATCTCCTCCATCAAAGGAATAACTGCTGCATGACTTCACAGAGACTTCTATCTTGAATCTCCCCAACTAATTAATCCATAATGAATTAACTAATTATTTTTCAAGCAGCTGGAGAGACTAAATTCGAAATTTAATTCTCAATTTTAATCCAAGGACAAATTAAAGTTGGAATATTCTTGTTTCCACATTTCAACACTCCCTCTAAACAAGGAAGGGACTATCTTCCACCCCAATCATGTCTCGATGGAACTTAGATTTAAACTTTGGCAATGTCTTAGTCAAAATGTCAACATATTACACCTCGGTCAAAATATATTGCAGCAACATGATCCTCCTCGCCACACAGTCCCTGAGATGATGATATTGAATGTTGATATGCTTGGACCTATCATGAAATACTAGATTCTCAGAGAGTTTGATACAACTATTATTATCACAATAGATCATAGTTGGATCCATCCTCTAATAAAAGAAACAAAATAGAATTTTCCACATCTAGATGGCCTCACTTGCTACCTGACTTGTAGCTATGTATTCAGCCTCTCCCGAGCTAAGTGCAACTGAACTCTGTTTCCTGCTGTACGAAGAAACTGCCACTAACCCAAGGTTGAAAATTCCTCCTGATGTGCTCCTTTGATGTGATGGACTCCCTACCCAATCTGCATCAGTGAAGCCCTATAGCTTCATTCCCTCTGTCTGTCTATACCCTAATCTATACTAAGATGTGCCTTTGAGGTATCTCGAAACATGCTTTGCTGCCATCCAAAATAGCTTGGTAGGATAAACCATAGCTTGACTCAGCTGGTTCACTGCATAGCACAAATTTGGTCATGTGTTTGCTAACTACATCAGTGAACCCACAAGCTGCCTGTACACAATAGCTTCTACTATTTCTCTTGAAGTAGCATCCTCCTTCGTCTAGTTACTTGCTAGAGGAGTCTGCATGGGCTTACACTTCTCCATGTGGAATCTCTTGAGTATCTCATTGGCATACTTTCCCTAAGACACAAATAACTCCCCATCCTTCTACCACACTTCCATGCTAAGGAAGTAGTGCATGAGACCCATGTATTTCATCTAGAATTCTCATGCAAGGTCCTCCTTGCAAGACATGATCAATTGATCATCAACATAAAGAACAATGATCAACTACTTACCTTCCACCATGATGTGGTATAGGTTCACTTCTAGTTCGCTCTTTGTGAAGCCCAACCTAGTGTAGTAGTTTTCGATCTTGGTGTACCAAGCACAAGGTGCTTGCTTCAACCCGTACAAAGCTCTCTTGAGTCAGCACACATGCGACTCATGATTGAAGGTCTCAAAACCTTCCAGCTGCTCTATGTACACCTCCTCCTCAATCTTGCCATTGAGGAATGCAGTCTTCACATCCATCTGATGGATCTTCCAACCCATATGTGTTGATATTGCCAACATCGATATGATAGATGAGTACCTTGTCACAGGAGAAAAAGCCTCATCATAGTCAATCCCCTCAACCTATGAGAAACCACGGGCAACAAGTCTCGTCTCATGTTTCTCCACGCTACCATCAGCAACTTGCTTTACCTTGTAATTCCAACGGGAACTCACAAATGACTTGTTCTTCGGTCTTGGAACCACATCTGAAACACTGTTCTAAACTATAGAATCATACTCCTCTACCATAGCATCAACCCAAATTGGCTACTACACTACTTCCTAAAAGGAAGATGGCTCAATCTCAATACATTCCCCAATAAGGGCCATGTATCCAGGGTACCTACCAGGTGACCTCCTCTGTCTGCACTGAGAAGATGGTTCTCCCACATTCTCTCTAGCTTCGGACACCAATCTGTCAGCTTCTCTTGAGCGCTTCCGCCCATCTCTTGAAGACTCTACTTGAGTGGATGCCTCTACTCTTGGAACCTCTACATGTGGTTGCTTCACATTAGTCTAAGGCGCCTCCTCCGTAGGAACCAAAAGTTCCTCCACAACCTGTAGTTGGAGCTCCCTCTCAAGGGAAACTCGCACGGTCTTCTGCTCATCAAACTTTAGATCTCTACGTATCGTTGTCCTCCGACTGGTAGGAAATTAAACTTGATAGTTGTGAGGTGTATCAGTGTAGCCCACAAGTATCCCCAACTCTACTATCGGCTCAAATTTCTTCAAGGAATCCTTGGTCACATGGAAAAATATCGATGAGCCAAAGATCCTGAAGTGACTCACATCTAGTCTCTTCCCAGACAAAGCTTCTTCTGGTGTCTTCATCCCAAGTATGTGATGCAAGCTTCTATTGTGCAAATAGACCATTTTGTTGCATGCCTCAGCCCACAAATGAAGTGGTAGGCCTTGGTCATGTAGCATCACTCTAGCTACCCCCACAACCATTCCGTTCTTCCTCTCAGCCACCCCATTCTGTTATGGGTTATGAGGTGTCATCAATTCCCGTTTAATTCCTTCCACTACACAGAAGTCCTTAAAATATTGGTAGACATACCCTCCACCATTGTTTCTTCTCAAGGCCTTGATCTTCTTCCCTGATTCTTTCTCAACCAAATATTTCAACTCACAAAACTTTGAGAAGGTTTGATCCTTCTTCTGCATGAAATAAATCCATCTTTTACGAGAAAAATAATTAATAAAAATCACATAATACCTTTTATTCACAGTGGATTTTGTCGATAATGGTCCATGCACATCAGTATGAACTCGCTCTAAGATCACCTCAGCTCGATTGTCTCGATCATGAAAGGAAGACTTGGCGTACTTTCCCAAGGTACAACCTCTGCATGTGCATGTGTCCACTTTCTCAAGTTTACCTGTGGGAAGTCCAGTAGAGATCTGCTACATTATTTTCAAAGCCCCAAGATGCAAGTGGCCCAATCATCTATGCCAAAACTCATTAATGTCTTGGCTTTGCACCAATTATGCTTTCGAGCTCAATGTAGCACAGTCATCTACCCGTAGTTTGTAGAGATTCTTCACTCGAATCCCAATCCTCTTGGTCTGACCCATGGCTATGTGTCTTACGAATGCCTTTCGTTTATTGAAGACAAAATCATAGCCTTTGTCTTCCAACATCATGACCGATACCAAGTTCTTCATTAGTCTAGGCACATACTTCACATCTGTCAAGGTGGGAGGAGCTCAATGCTCCCTCTGAAAAGTGACCGTGCTTACTCCTGAAACATTGTACTTCTTGTCGTCACCCATCTCTATGTACATCTTCAGGTCTTTCTCCTCCAAGGTATTCAACAAACTCTTATCGTCGGTCATGTGGAATGAGGCTCCACTATCAAGCTACCAAACAAAACCCACCATCAATGAAACCATACATGCGATGACGATAAAATCCAATTCAAACTAAGAGGCTAATGCCTCACCTTCTGATCCTTTTGAGGATCCCTTCTTGGATTTATTTAATGGGAAATTAGTTTCATAGTGACCCACCTCATGACAATTAAAGCATCTCACTTTATAGTTGTCAATCTTCTTCCCTCCATGAGAAGAATTTGATTTGGAATGGGAAGCCTTCCCTTTCCCTTTCCTCACATTAATTTCTAAGGCTAGATTTTCTTCATCATCATGCTTAGATGAAGAACCATCTATGGTGCTCCTCCTGATCTCCACCTACATCAGATATGACCAAAGTCATTCCCAATCCAGAAATTTCTCTCTTCCACTCATAGAGTCCTAGTAACTATGCCAGCTCTTAGGAAGACCGAGGAGAGTAAGACTCACCATATCATCATCGGGTGTAATTATTCCTACACTACCAAGATCATCTCTGTAGGTGGTGAGCTTGCTCAGATATGTAGAAATAGAATCTCCCTTTTCCATCTTGATTTTACAAAGTTTATCCTTGAGTGCCAGTTTCCTCTGGTAGCTGCTGTTCTGATAGAGATCCTTCAATGTCTTCCACATTGAAAATGGAGTCTCCTTCCCATGGAGGCTCGAGGCAATATGGTCTCAAAATCCCTCCAGAAGAATCTTCCTTTCCTTTGCCACACATTTCTTCCATTCAACCAATCATTGTGCATTAGCTGTAGTTGGCTTGGGGATTTCTAGATCGATGACATCCTTCAAATCATTGTCTTCTAATACTGCTTCCATGTGATCCTTCCATGCTATATAATTTAAGGTGCCATCTAGTGCATACTCAAGCCTCAAACTATTGAAGGCCATTGGTGAACTTAGAGGTATGATAATAATTTGATTTAACTTCTCCAGTCAAGAACTTCAAACTTCAAATTTTCCCTTCTTCAGTATACTGTTTACTGCTTTGATCACCTTTTCTTTGACAACATGTAGAAATTCTCACTGTAGATTAACCTCATAATGCAATCTACTAAAGAAAAATACATAATCTACTTCTACCACCAAGATTGTGGAAGCTTAATCAATTTGAGAAAATCAAACAGAACACCTATAACATAGAAGAAGAATCAATACACATGAAACATAGAATAATACTCTGAGGAAAGCCTCAGCTAAAAACCCCGCTATCTGTATTATCATACAAGTGGAAATATTTCAGGATTACACACAGTGTTAGCTCTCATAGATTTCCAACTCTCAGTACAATCCCTCACTGCTGCTCATAGACAGAATAGATAGCTCATATGCCTTTCCTCTACCCTCCAAGCTTCCTATTTCCTTGCGTATTTTTCCTTTGGTATTCCTGCTGTAACCTTGTGTGACACTAATCTCACACACTATTTGTAGGAAAACTAGTGTCTTTTCAAATGACTAGCCCTCTAGGTTTGGAAGCTACCCTAGAAACAACAGTTTAAAGCAATTCAATGATTTCTCATATGTATAATAGATAAGAGAAAGATAACGACACTAACTTGGAACTTCCGCTTAATCCATTGCTTGATCTCTCTCCCGCTTGACAGAGCTTACAAATCCTCCTCGTACTCAATCTGCTTGGAGAGTACCTATAGAAACATAGTAACAAATAACCATCAAAACATCTTGATCTATTATAACATAAACATTATAGAATCAGATATATAATGAACATACAATAGCATTCACAAATGATAACATTCACAATTGCACAATCATATGGAAGAAAACCTGAAGAACTTTATTAATGAGAAGGGAGAATTACAACCTAGTTGTCTGATCCAGCATCATCCTCCCAACATCAATCCCTCTTCACCTCATGAAATTGCAAGACCACACCAACAATACAATGCTCTTTCCTCAATTACAAACTATCAACACTTCCTTGCAATTCAAAATATTCCAGCCCCCAGATCTCTTATATGAGGGATCCATTTTTAG
The DNA here is from genome assembly GCA_000404065.3 of Pinus taeda. NCBI lineage: Eukaryota > Viridiplantae > Streptophyta > Pinopsida > Pinales > Pinaceae > Pinus > Pinus taeda. The sequence goes on from APFE030071386.1 coordinate 50,436, forward strand.
ATGTGTGCAAGGGTGTGATTCATCTCTGGGGTTTTGATTAGTGTCATTCCACTTCTTACAATTGGTTCCACTTGGAGGTTTCTTGGATCTCTTACTCATCCCTGGGCGAATTCAAAGAGGGAAGTGTGATAGGAGAGGTTTCTAGAAGATTCCATGAGCAACCACCTAGCAAACTATCTTGAACATTTGTCCTTCCTTTCCCATCACACCCTATAAAAGTCCTAATTAGTATGCATCAAACCTGAGCAGTGTACCACTCAGTATGCATTGCACCTGGCAGTGTAGCAGTCAGTATGGTTTAGGTTAGGCCATTTCTGGATGGTTTTTCAGGTGGAACTTTTAGGGATGATGTAATCAGATGACCATGTTCTTTTAAGATATGAAACAACTCTTTTAGGGGTCGATGAGCCCTAGTTTATTTACATATAAGATTGGGGTTGACGTGCCCAAATATTTCTATAACAGTTGCCCCCTAAAGCATGAAGTCATAAATCTTAATGTCGAGTGAAATGCTTTATCATGAGGATCTGAGATTTCGAACTGGAAGGTGACCTGCATAAGTTACAATACAATACATCATCATAATATAATTTTTCATGATCTAGCTTAGGCATGCATTCCCATGCTCAGCTTTATAAATTCATTTCATGTACATAAATAGTTGTCTGTAGATGCAAACTAATGATTCTTCAGATGTAGATTCATCATCCTTGGTTTGGATGACCATCTGTGCAACGTCTTTGTACATTTGATGTTTTTATATCCTTGAATATATCGCAGCCCGGATGGATGGAACTAGATCCGGGGTCTTCAAACATGTTCAATCTTTGCTCGATGTACAAGTCAATCCATGTGAAGAGATGTTCTGAAGTCGAACATGGAAATACATCGCCTGATCACTAGCTAATAATGTGAGTTGTTAATAGATGTGAGAGGAATCACTGATAATGATAATGAACCTCAAGGTACTACAATATAATTTACGTGGTGTGAATATATGATCCGATGTCGAACACCACATAAAATATTTTGATAAGATGCCATTGATGTCAACCTGTCGCCGGAAGTGAGAAACTTGCCATTGGGGCATGCAAGCTTCAAAGCACTAAAAGGGGTGTTTCTAAGTTAACTTCTTGGATAATGAGCTAATGTCTACAAGAAGTGAATTATCGTAGGAGGGCATTAATGTATCCCACATCTATGACACGAAACGAGACAAATGATTTTTGGAGGTGAAAACGATCTGATGACACAAGGTTCAGGAATGATGATCATGAAAAAAAGAAGGTTGGAGGTATTGCAGTGGATGAGGCATTAACTAGATTGTGTTTTCTCAACTGAATGACTTCTCTTAAACATGTCGGTGACACTGATATGGATTGGTTGCGTTAACCCCAAAAGATGGATGGTCTGAAAGACCAATGGTTAGATGACCGGCGAACAGAATAACCCAACCCGACTCAATAATGGTGATGGAGTGAAAGTGTCATGTTCAAGAGCAACCTGCTAGAATAAGTTCTTCAAGTTTTTTCCCTTTTTTCCTAGTCATTGCTGACCAGTACCTCTTTATTTTTGTCAAGCATGAGGAGGATAACATATGCTTGTTCTATAATTTTCCCTTCGAGCAAACCTGTTGCTATGTTTTAATGAGTCTAGCGACAATGAAACTTGGTCTTGTCTAGAATGGACAAGTTTGTCGCTATCTTTTTAATGAGTTTAATGACAAAGATAACTCAGTCCTTTTCATGATTAGAGAGTTTGAAAAGGGATGAAAAGGGAACTCTCTCTCATCTAGAATGGACAAGTTTGTTGCTATTGTTTTAACGAGTTTAACGACAAGGATAACTCGGTCCTTTTCATGTTTAGGGAGTTTGAAAAGGGAAAAAAAGAAAACTCCAGAAGTTCTTTTTCATAGAATAATCCATTAAATCAGAAAAAGGATAAAATAATACAAAAGGGATGACTTTTCTAATCACTTTAACGAGCTGAAAAAGACAAGAGCTCGAACTTTTTCGTGAGATAATCCCTCAGGTTTGAGAAAGATTAAAATATACAAGAGGGATGATATTTCCAAGCACTTTAATGAGCTAGAAAGGCCAATTGCTTGAAAATGTTTCATATTTAATGAGTTTGAAAAGGGTTTAAAGAAGACTCAATTTTGAGGAACGAGTGGTGTCTAGGGTAGCAACTGGTTCCGGGTAGGCTTGGAACTTCTCAAAACATGGTGACTTCTATGAAGAGGCTGGCTAATAAGACCAATCGTTGCAATTGTTCCTCAAAAAGGGTAAACAACCAAGTGGAAGTGTATGATCAGCCAAAAGAATGGTGGTGATGAGAGGTACACAACCAAGGATCAAAAGGTTGATAGAATGGCAACCACACGGGTTATTTACTGAAGGTGGGTTCATTTTTAACGAGCTTGAACCATGGGGGAACTATGCTCGGTGGATTTAGTTTCATTTTTACACAAGCTAGAAACGACAAAACTAAAAAACTAGAAATGACAAAACTAAAAATTGAAAATGGGAAAAATGGTTTGCATGCCCCCATCATGATGAAAAGGAGAGTCTCCAGTAGCCATATGGAAATTTATGTGGTTAGGCAGGACGGTTTCATACAAAATAGACAAAACACCTCCTTGGCTTCGTCCAGTATAGACAAAGGTGAATGGTGTGACAGAGCAGTATTACAGACCAATCACATAACCTACAAGGACACTTATCTTTTCAACTAGGTTCATCAGTAGAATAGACAAGGGTGCATGCCCCCTAATCTTCGTTACATTCACCAGATTACTCATGGAAATTAGGTGGATGGAATGAAGGTTCAAGTGATACTGTTGATGTGTGATCTTGAATGATATCCTTTTCACTCTCTTCAGGAAGGGTACGATTTTCCGAAGGTAAAACTGGGTCAAATCTCAGCTTGACCTATTGACTTTGGTCGGGTATGGACTCATAAGATTCATTTTTAGAGAGAGTGGTTTCGACCAACGGTTGCTTTATGTCAGGCAATTTTTCGACTCGTAAAGGACTTGGGGGAGAGTTTCATGTAGCCAGATGGAAGTCATTGCGATGATGCAGGATGGTTAGCTAACACTCTTTTGGCTTCATCGAGAAGAGGACAAAGGTTAAGGGTATGGTTCCCTTCACATAACTTACATGGAAATCTAACCTTTCTTGTCTATTCATGAACTTTACTATCACTAGTTGAATGTGTGTTATCAACATAATCTTCGGAAGTTGATGACACAGGATGGTGTGAACGGGGAGACCATTCTCTCAAGATTCAAGGAAAGCAAGGACAGTCTCAAGAAAAATGGTCACCCACACAAATTACGCATGGAAATTTGGCTTTGGAAAGTCTAATGTGTGGATTTTCACCAGATGATGCATTCAAAGCAATGGTTGCTTGGTTTCCCCCTTGTTAAATTGGCTTCTTCTTCTTCTCCTTCCCTTTCTTCTTCTTCTCGGCCACCTGGTTACTAGCATCACTACTTTCACTAAGCAAAGAGGAAGAAGGGGATGGAAAAACAAATGAAGAAGAAGGTGAAGGGTCAACTTGAGTATCAACTGGAGGTTGATTTGATTACAAAGGAATCATGGCATTTTGATCCACAGAGGTTGAAAACAACCATACTAGCAAAACAATGGTAATTCCCAGGAGGGACAATGTGGCCATATAGGGAGCACCAATATTTCCCCAAGAGGAAAAAGGACTAGGATTCCCCTCAAAAGTGATTTCTTGATTGGTGGACTCCGGATTCGTTGCCATATGTCTCAACCTAAGATCAACTAAGGAACAGGGATTTTATTCCGATTTCAATTAATTTTAATGATGCTTTAACACATCTTTGCTTTTTCAATTTCTAAGAGTTGAGAAAAAGCTAAATATGACTCTAGTCTCCTTTGATTTTTAATGAGCCTGAAGTGACAAGTGCTCAGATGGACCTATTCTTTTAAAGAGTCGAGAAGGAACGAAAGTGACTACTCTGGAAAATCTAGATAGAGGGATTACCAAGCCAATCAAAAAACTAGAATATAAACCTTGGTGATAAATTAAAGAGAAATTACCAAGGACTTATGTACGATAGTCAATCTTCCCAAATGTTGTTTTCAGTGCATTGTGATCAAAGAGGCGGCAGAATCAGCCTCCTATGGATAAAATATATAAGCCTATTATGGTCTCCCAATATATACGCAACGGTACGGGGAGCACAAGTCAGTGCTAGCACCTGTCCTATCAAGGAGGAGGAATTACCCAACCTTCAATGAAAATGATAGTTAATAGTTTTTACGACATCGGAACAGGCCTCTAGCCTAGACCTCTAGATGTGTTGCGCTAAGTTCCAAAGCATTCTTAGATTCATTGAAATTTATTTTAAAGTTGATCTTTTTTAGAGTTTTCCTTTCAATGGTTCACTGCGTGATGATGATTGTTTATCTACAATGATAAACAATCTTTGTTTATTTTGCGTAATGAAAATCCTAGCTAGTAGGGAAAGAAGATTACAATTCTTTCAAACAAAGAGCAAAGAGCACACACTAGTGCATTTTCCTAAATCATTATTTTCACACACAAATTAAATGCAAATGCAAATGAATGTATTTTTTTTTTTGCTCTCCTAATGTAAAAATGCCAAAAAGGAAAACTAAATGCAGCAAAGATCTGAAATATTTCTTTCAAAATGACATTTTCGACAATTTCTTCTTCAAAACAGAAGGAAGACTAAATGACACTTTTCAATTTTTTATAAAAAATGATTTTGACACCTCGAATATAAAAAAATCAAACCAAATACATGATGAAAAGTTCAATCGACTATCTAGGGAAGGAAGAATCCACGACACTTCTCTTTTTGACACAAAATGATAGTTATGACACTTTTTGTACCAAAGCGACAGATCGATTTAAGAAAATTTTCGACAAAGGATTATAAGTGATGAACAAATACATAAAAACATTTACTAATTTTAATCTAATGAAGGCTAATCTATGTGATGCAAGTAGGCTTCAGTAAGGAGGCACTGTCCATAAGAAGCAAAACAATTAAACAAAATTGGAAACAAGGACAAAACCCCCCAATTTCTAGAATGGAAATAGGTTCAGTCAATCATTGCACCTGGGCTTCATAGAAACAGGGATGCATCGCACTTTACACACTCGGGAGGTGCAATGCATGATGGGTTATAGTGACAGACAACGCGATGGGCAAGGGATCATAACTGAAATGGTTTTTGGCTCAGATGTGTAACTATTTTCAGTGGGTTAAGTTGACCTATGATGGACTGTAAAGAGAAAAGTACAGAGGAATGTCTTAAGAGGTTACTGAGCTACAAAAAGTACATCTACAATGCTTGTAATTCAAATGTTTAAGTCATAAACTAAACCAAATATTGATTGAAGCAACATTCATCTACTATGCAATTGCAGAGCAAGAGCAATTCAAAAGCTACCTAGATGACTTCACGCTCTATCTATAGTTTATAAAACCAACAATAACAACAAACAAACATCTTTTCATCTCGAGTGGAGTCACCAATTTGTTTTTGGGAAAACTAGTGTCTTTTCGAATGACTAGCCCTCTAGGTTTGGTTGCTACCCTAGAAACAAAAGTTTAAAGCAATTCAATGATTTCTTCTATGTATAATAGATAAGAGAAAGATAATGGCACCAACTTGAAACTTCCGCTTAATCCGTTGCTTGATCTCTCTCCCCCTTGACAGAGCTTGCAACTCCTCCCCATACTTAACCCGCTTGGGGAGTACCTATAGAAACACAGTAACAAAGAACCGTCAAAGCATCTTGATCTATTATAACATAAACATTACATAATCCGATATATAATGAACATACAATAGCATTCACAAATGATAACATTCACAATTACACAATCATATGGAAGAAAACTTGAAGAACTTTATTAAATAGAAGGGATAATTACAACCCAGTTGCCTAATCTAGCATCATCCTTCCAGCACCAATCCCTCTTCACCTCATGAAATAGCAAGATCACACCAACAATACAATGCTCTTTCCAAAATTACAAACTATCAACACTTCCTTGCAATTCACAATATTCCAACCCCTAGATCTCTTAGATGAGGGATCCATTTATAGATGTGCGCAAGGGTGTGAGTCATCTCTAGGGTATTAATTAGTGTCATTCCACTTGTTACAATCAGTTCCACTTGGAGATTTCTTGGATCTCTTACTCATCCCTGGGCGAATTCGGAGAGGCAAGTGTCATAGGAGATGTTTCTAGAAGATTCCATGAGAAACCACCTAGCAAACTGTCTCGGACATTTGTCCATTCCGCCCATCGTACCCTATAGAAGGCCTAATCAATATGCATCACACATAAGCAGTCTACCACTCAGTATGGATTGCACCTGGCCAGTGTAGTAGTCAGTATGGTTTAGTTTAGCCCATTTCTGGATGGTTTTTCAGGTGGAGCTTTTGGGGAATGATGTAATCATATGACCATGTTCTTTTAAGGTATGAAGCAACACTTTTAGGGGTTGATGAGCCCTAGTTTATCGACATATGAGATTGGGGTTGAAGTGCCCAAATATGTCTATAACACACACTGCTCCAACACACTATAAAACTCGCAAATCTCAAGGAATGAATTCATTCTACATGCAAGAGATTTTCTTATAGGAAAATTCTTGCAACTGATAGTACACTGTCCCTGCCTTTAATCTCAACCGGGTCTTTTTATAAACTGACATGCGTGAGTTATTTATGAGAGAATATTCAGTTATCTGGAGTACACTAGTTTCAGGCATGCATGCATTAACTGACTAAACTCACAATTAGTTCCTCCAATATTTTGGAACTAATTTAACTGGACTTAACTCAATTAACTAAGCTAACTAATTACAACTCAAATACAACTCATCCTTATGTCCTTAATTAAGGGATAATATTCTCAATCAAAGGAATAAATGTTGCATGATTTCATAAAGACTTCTAGCTTGAATTTCTCCAACTAATTAATCTATAATTAATTAATTACTTATTTTTCAAGCAGCTGGTGTGACTAAATTCAAATTTTAATTATCAATTTTAATTCAAGGACAAATTAAAATTGGAATATTCTTGTTGCCACATTTCAAAAAATTCTACCAAATATTGATTTCCTTTAACCATTGTTGAAGGGATCTATTTAAACTGTTGGAAATAATACTGACACGGGGGTGAATCAGTATTATCACATTAATAAAACTTTTTCATTTCCAAACTCTGATTCATATATGCTACTTCCACAAATTCTTTTGATTAAGTTAATTGATCTTCAATGAGTGCATTAGAACATTATCAACCATATTATCAGTTAACAGATGCAGTAACATAGAATAGATCATCACACATAAGGCACACACATGAACACTATGATATAAGGTGGAAATCCAATGCGGGAGAAAACCACCTGCTGCAAGTCATCTCAATCTTCTTCTTAATAAGAAAATCCTTTTAAAATATTTGTACTGGTGCAGTCTTATACCAGTATGGGAGCTACAACCCCCTTTGCTCTTATACTAGCTGATCCATTTACTAGTACGCAGGCTGCTACCTGCTACAATGCTCCAAAGATTCCCCTTTGCTTTTGTACTAGCTTAAGTACTAGTACGTAGGCGCCGGCCTACAATCTTCTCTCCTCCAGGTACCACATTTCATCAATTTTCATATTGGATACACTGAAGCACAAAACATAATCTGAAAGGCCACGTTTCATCCAATTTTCATACTGGACCCAATAACCACATTGAAGCTCAAACAACCTTCTAAATCACCCAATCACTAGATCAATACATATACAATGAGATTCATCAACCAGATCTAGTCCATCAGATCACATGAAGATGAGTCGTTAAGAACATAATCAATCACCTCTCGGACTGCTGTTATCAGATCATAATACCAGAAACCAGACCCAGAACACAGCAAGGATAAACATGGGCAGCTAATTTGATTTCAAGAGAAGTACGTAGCTTCACCCATGTAATGCCTGCGTACAGGTACGCATTGTTCTTCTGTGTTGCCACTGACCTCCGCACCTGCACCTTCTGTGGCACCTCCGCAGCTGCACCTTCTGTGGCGCCGCGTACCTCCGCAGCTGCACCTTCTGTGGCACCGCGTACCTCCACAGCTGTGCCTTCTGTGGCGCCTCCGTACTGCGCCTTCGGTGGCACCTCTCTGGCGTCTCCTGTGGCGCCTCCGCACTGCGCCTTCTGTGGCGCCTCCGCACTGTGCCTTCTGTGGCACC